>SNQN01006656.1:11848-22906 GCA_008642245.1 Bassia scoparia | reverse complement strand
AAAATATCTTATCTTAGGTGTATGATATCAGTTTGTTAAGATATATCCTAACCAACTTGGATATTTCCTAACCAACTAGATATATATCATATCTTCGATTATAGCAGATCCTTAAAGCCTATAAATAGGTCACTAAAGCTGTAAACTAAAAAACACAACAAATACATTTACTTTTAATATACAATTCAATATTTTGCATCAATTCGTGCACTTGCTTAATAATCAATTCAGGAGTGTTTTGAGAGTTAAGTTTATCAAATTACTTAGTTCCAGGAGTGGTCTAGGTGTTTGGATCAGTCAAGCAATTCGTTCTAGGAGTGGTTGGATTTCTTGTCATATCAGGTTCGTTTTCAATATTAAAACTTCAAGAAAAGGTTCAAGAACGGACCTTTAGTTCAAGATTGCAACGTTTTTAAAACGTGAATGAATAAAAGGGTTAGAATCTGCATCAGATGTAGCCTTATTTCTTAAGTATGGTGTGAATAATGAGATTAGCATGACAAGGATTTTCTTTGATCATGGAAGTAAATAATCCCTAAAGTTCCTTATCTTCGTTGTCATGTTGGCCTGGACTAGTAAGATAGACTTGCCTATTTCCTTAATCTAGCTAGGAGAAGCGTCAATAACTACTGGAGGGCCATGGAGTAGTAAATTGACATTTTGATGATAACATGAGGCAACAACACCTAGTTCGTGTAGCCAATGACGTCCAAGAAGTAGATGTTGAAAGTGGCTTTGACATCCGTTACATGGAATTTTGTTCGTTTCTCTATTGGGCAAGTGGAAATGTCGAGCCAAAGGAGGCCTAAAGCTTATCTCTTCATATTACCATAAGCATAGATAGTTTGCGTGTTTGCTTGAAGATGATCGATCAAAATTTCGAGCAGTTGAGCGATCCTTAACGGATAGACATTGATGGCAGATCCGTTGTCAAAAAAAAGTCACAGGAATGTTGAATTGCATACAAATTATAGTGATGTGTAGGGCTTTGTTGTGGTGGGGCACTTTAGGTGGAAATCGTCATCGAAAAATACCATTTAAGGTGAAACAACATGGTCTGTTATCAAGCTAACCAATCCTTCAGGGGTTGTTTCACTTGAGATGCTATGTTCAATAAGAGCCTTAAAAAGTGCTTCACAATGACTTTTAGAGGTAACGATCAATTGCAATACATTCAATTCGGCCTTAGTATTTTGAGTTTCTTGATTATATGATTCTCCTCTTGAGGTTGGAGAAATAGAATGTCATCGTCGTTCGGTTGTGGAGTGGTGTTAAGAACACGTCCACGCCTAGTGAGCACTTGCACATAAGTGGGTGCCTTGATGATATCTTGGCCATTGAATTCATTTTCAAGATCTTCTCCTACCATTGCTTGATGGGTAGCGACATTTCCAAGATAGTCGTCTTCATCCTCGTTGTCCCATAAGCTATTAACTGAAGTGTTGTTAAGAAGTAAAGTGACATTAGTTGTTTGACCTATTGGACAAATGAGAGTAGTTGTATCAAAAGCGCCTTCTTCATCAAAAGAAATCATGAGAGTGGTAAGAGGATTTAATGTGATATTCGGCTTCTTTGTGCCTAGAGGAAATGAAAGTCTTCCATCCTCTACCATGTCTTGGATCACATCCGTTATCTTAAAGCATTCTTTTGTTTTATGACCGCTACCTTGATGATACTTGCAATTGTTCAAGGGATCTCATCTTGGCGATCGTTTTTTTTTTGGATCTGGATCAAGAGTAGAACCAATAGGTTCAATTTTCCCTATGTTTTGAAGATGTTAAAATGCTTGAGTGTAAGTCATTTCTAATGGAAAATTCTCGCGTCGTGGGCGCCTGAAGCCTTAATTCCTTGGGAACTCTAGAGAAGTTTGGAGTGCGGAAATATTGTTTGAAGAGTTGTCCTTTTTGTTATTGTTCCATATGGGCTTGTTATTTGCATTGTTTTTTTAATATGCCATCCTCAATAGTTATGCCAATGTGGTAGACCTTATCAAAAGTCTTTAGGCCCTTGTAGTGAAGATGATTTTTGTATATATTTGGGTTGCAAATTTGATATGAAATTTTGATCCATCTTCGCTTCAGGTGGAGCAAGGACCAAATGTGTCACGGCTTCCCTCCATCTAGAGAGAAATGTAGTAAACCCCTCTTTCTCTCCGTGCTTTAGGATTTTAAGTTCACAAGAGGACGTTACAGTTTGAATATTCCCTTTGTAGCGAGACATGAAAGCAAAAGCCACGTCCTCCCATGTTTCAGTTTCTTTTTCAAACTAGGAGAAGAACCATTTCTAACACATTAGAGCGAGCGAAAGTCGAAAGACCTTTTGGTAAAGTGCAGAATAAACCCCTTTGAGACCCAAGGTGGACTTGAAAGCGTTAATATGGAAAGGTGGATCATTAGTGGTCCTGAATTGAGGGATATCATTGGCGCAGAACGTTTTAGGAAGCTTAGTAGAAGACAAGATTTTGTTGTCCAAGTTCTCATAGTAAGATGCCACATCCATGTGTTTCTTGATGAGTTTCTCCATATTATTGACCATGGCATTAGATGAAGTGCCTTCGCTATTGTTGACCTTAATAGAGAGGTCGTTGAACATTGCAACCAAGTTTTCGACAGTCTTGGTAACCTCATTGGTTTTACAAGTAGTTTCGTCCATGATGGATGATTGAGATGATTCTGACTTTGACTTTTTTTGAGGAGTTCTCCTTGGCGGAGGAAGATCTGTTGGTGTATATACCTACATTTGTCTCTAGCCCAAGAAGACCAATGATATGACACCCCTTGTAATACACAAGCCAAATCGACAGAGCTAGGACCCTAATAGACTTTTAAAAGGCAAATTTCCCTTACACTAAACACCTTTTCAAACACTCAGCACCCACAAAAATGAGTTTTAATTTTAAAACACTTCAAATTTACTTTGAAACATTTTTCTTGATTTTTCTAGGCATTTTTGCAATATTATTGAGTTTACGACAATTTAATTAATTTTGCAATAATTAATTAAATTATTAAAAAATCTTAAAAAATTACGAAGTTGTAACACAAAATACTAGTTTTTGACAAGAAATTTGTACATATTTTTCCATAATTTTTCAATTTAAGGACAAATATTTGTGAATTTGTTAAGCAATACGCGCAATCGAAAGAAACAAAACATTTTGGAAGCTTTCGGAACCTTCCAAGCCCATGGCTTGCTCCCCAAGGATGTTTAGGTACATCCCTTAGTTTCCATTGCACTCTGTTTAACGATTGAAGGTGTAGAATATTTTCTAACCATAATTAAGTCACAAAAAAAAAAAGCAAGGCAAACCGTACAAAAAGGGAAAGAGGAGCTATAAATAAGTCTTCTTTCCTTTTTTAGCTCTGTGCCTATAAATAAGCACCCCTGGGAGTTCATTTGCACATTTTCCTAACTTTACACTTCGACATTCTGCTACTCTCTCTCTCTCTCTCTCTCTCTCTCTATTTGTGTCTCTCAAGCATACTCTCTCTCTCTCTCTCTCCCTCTCTCTCTCTCTCTCTCTCTCTCTCTCTCACTCACTCTACATAAATTTTTCATAATTACACTACAAACACACTTAGATCTAGGGTAGTTTAAAGGTTCTAAAGGTACTACAAGGGTTCCTAAAGGTTCGAAGCTCCGTCCTTGGTCTAAGGCACCATGTTACAAGGTAAGTTTGAGGCCAAAGTCTCATCTCTAACCCTCTTTTGCGTGCTTGAATTAGAAATTGGACTTTCTATGTTAACTTTGGATGTAAATTGATTAACAACTATTCGTCAATAAAATTAAAAGCAACCTTAGGCAAAATTTCAATTCTCGTACGATGCTTGCATGCTTTTCATTCACCAATATTATGTCTTAAACAAGACCGACAAATTTCATGTTCCCATGCCTAAAAGGACAAACAATGGACAACCGGTATAAGGTACCTGGAATATGGAATTAACAACACATGTCACAACAATTTATCGAAGCACGCTTATAGTTACCAGGCCCATCTCCATTGTTCTCCTTATAGTTGGGCTACTCAACATAATTCATGATTTGAAGTTCCCTTATAGTTCGAATCTAAGAGAACGATTGGTCGGCTTGGTTAAGTCGAGGAGATACCACGTTTAAGAGTAGAGCTTAGTCCAAATTTCACCGCTAGCATTAGCGATGTATGGCCAAGTTACCTCTTATGTACAGGCACCTAATAACACATGCACACACGACATGGGTGGGATAGGACTTGCGTTAACCATGTGATCCATTAACCATATGCACCAAGGTAGTTTCCCCTCCTAAGGCGATCTCGAGTGTAGAACACAACAATATGAGACCAAGGATCCTAAGGCGTGATCGTATTTGAAGAGCCACTTGAAAGATGCACAATCAAATGAAAAAGAATGAAGGAATTAAGAGACTTTGAAGTCTGTCCACTTCACCTAACAGTGATTATTCCTAGAGGAGTCACCATTTTCTAGGCATGTGCCCTTATTAGGCCTTATCCTACGTCGATTTTCCTTGTGGGCTTGATCCACAAATACCGTGGCTATACAAGTTAATAACGGACGACCGAAATATTGGTGTCAATTTAGTGTCCCCATTATCTTATCCAGTAACCAAGTCGTGAGTTCGGGGACATGGTATGAAATGAATCTTTGACCCAATTTGCTCCCATGTAGCGGCCACTACTCAATCTCATTGTAATTGCATTCGATCAAATCCATTCAATACAAGAGACATTATTCTTAGGAAACGCTCTATCAATTGTTGTGACCACTTCAAATTAATGAAATTAAAACGGAGCCTAAACCCTATCGTCTATAATTAATCTGAATTTAATGTGAACTAAGCAACTTTTGATCCTGTTTAGGCAATCAAAAGTGTCATATATATAAGAATCAATAATAATATGTACAAGAATTAAAAACTCAAATATATTAAAATTTACTTACCTTGTATCGCTATCAACACAAAAGAAAACAACGGTTAGTGTATCTGTTATTGACTAAAAATATTCAGTTGACTTTATTGACTAAGTGTTTGACAAGTAATGTGTGACTGGAGACGACTAAGTTTAAGTATTAACAAAGAAGACAAACGATATTAGTGCTAACGTGGGTGTCCAGTCAGCTTAGTGTATATACGATTTATCCTTTAAATAGATCTTTCGTTCGAGAATTTGCATCTGCATTTTATGGATCTAATCTATGATTCGGGAATATCCTTTATCCGATTTCAGCTTGCTTCGATTTCAAGATTAACCTTCTAGAATATTCTAAATCAATCTCGAATTTTCTGGATTTCTCTTAGAATTTCTGAATTTATTTATTTTCGACAATTAATTTCGCAAACTTATAAAAGACATAGAAAATAATTGAAAAGTCAAAAAACTTATTTAGAAATACTAGCAAACCTAGAAAAATTAGAGGAATAAGATGAGAATAAAAATCTTAGAAATGACCTTTATAAATAACTCTAAAAAATTTGCTAAGAAAAATTGTTTATAAATAAAAAATAATTAAAAATAACTATTTTTCGCCTATTATTGGGCCCTTGGTGTACGATTTCTATCTCAACGTTAATTCAATTCATGCAAGTGGGTGTGGTTTGTGGATTTTGTCACAACTTCCGGAAACAAATCTAATTCTAAATGTCATACTTTTCCTCATCGACTATTCAATTTGGGGAGACACTTTTAGGTGTCCATAGTGATGATTTATCGTGCCAACATTTTACCACTCATGTGCGTACCACATACTCCAGCATGCACATTGAACATGATTGCTTTGGCATTTTCTTGTGTGATGTAGAGCAATAAGCAACCATGAAAGCCCTTCTTGTGTAAATCTCCCTCTTGCAAGATGTATTATGAGGCCAAACGTCTTAGGGATTTTTATCATTTTTAGATGCATAAGGAGCAAACTCATTGTTTTGCAAGATCTTCAAAATGTGTGAATATGAAGGCCCGTCTTTTTCACTTGTTGAAGGGCTTTATTCTTCATTGTCTAATGCATTGACATGTGCTCGAGCTTATCGCCTTTCGATGACTAGGGGCATGTGTGTTAAATAACTCAGAATTTGAATCATTGAAGCAAAAATGAGCCAAACCATCAGCGAATTGGTTATCTTCTTGACGAAGATATGTGCAACTGTATTTTTTGGATCTAATATATGATCCGGGAATATCCTTTATCCGATTTCAGCCTGCATCGATTTCATGATTAACCTTCTAGAATATTTCGGATCATTCTTGAATTTTCAGGATTTCTCTTAGAATTTCTGAATTTATTTATTTTTGAAAATTATTTCGCAAACTTATAAAAATCGTAGAAAATCATAGAAAAATCAAACAAAATATTGAAAAACATTGGCGAACTTAGAAAAATGAGAGGAATAAGATGAGAATGAAAAATCTAAGAAATTACAATTAGAAATAATTCAAAAAATCATTTTTTAAGAAAAATGGAAAATAATTAAATTAAATATAATCTCCTATTATTGGGCCCTCGCATTTGAGTTTAAACTCAACTTCAATTCGACTTGTGTAACTGGGTGTGGTTTATGGGTTGTGACACAACTTTCAAAATCAAATCTATTTGAAAATTTTGTACTTTTCAATATTTAGTTTTTTCAGAATATTAGCGTATATGTTTGTCATTTAAAACAAAAAAAAGCATATTTTTTGTTTCAATGTTTAATAATGAATATTCGGTTTATGATTTAGAATCTTAAGCATTGCGTAATTAATATTCACTTTATTAATATTTATTAATATCAACTAGTTTTTTTGCCCATTCTACGCACGAGCTTCAAAGTCCGACGATTTTCACAGTCGAAATTCAAAATTATAAAAATATTATCTGAACATATTTCGTATAAGTGTCGTTAAGTCTAAACAATTGTAGAATGAACCTACACGTCAACGAATAGAGTATAATAACAACCAAAATTAAATTCAATCACACCAATTACAAAATTGACAAATTTTTATTTTATGTGAAATATTTGTTCATTTTCAAAGAATCAATCGTGAATTTTAAAAAGGTTAAGAAAAAGTTATTCAACAAATTGATCCAAAAAAAAATTCAAAAATTAAATTACGTAGAAATAATCAGCTACTTGTTTACCTCTTCAGATGGAATATAAAAATGGAGAATATTAATTTGAGTTAAGGAATGAACACAATTAATGTATGAATAAGTTGAAGGGTGTTGTTAGAAGATGAAGTTAACAATCAATACAACAAAAAGAAAATGAAATGGGTACATATAAACATGTTTTATGTCAGAGCATGAGAAAATGTTCATATAGTCATAAGAATAATAGGAGGAATAATTGTAAACATTAAATTGCGAAATTAAGAAGGATGCATAAAGATAATAATGTAGACGTGATATGATGTGCCGTTAGAAGGAGAAGGGAAAAATGATTTGTGTGTGAGTTGTCTAAAAATGTCCTGTGTTTTGGGGATAGACTTTTAATAATATAAACTAGTATTTTTTGCACGCGATGCATGTGTAAGTATGTGTCAAAGAAAGAAATGTTTATAAATTTTTTTTATATTAATAATTATTATGGTATATTGCATGCGTGAGTATCTTTAGTTGTTCATACATTATTATTCATATATGAAGTACGTCGAAAGAAATATAATGTTGAAAAAAAACTTGTGGCTAAATAATAAAGATTAACAAATAATAATGTTAGAAATACACTTAGTAGAAAAACTTTATAGTAGATGACGGTTGACCTATACAACTACAATACTAAAATTTTCAAGTTGGTCCACTAAATATGGTATCATGAATATAATATGATTAGTGTAACTCAACTTTTAAAATGAAATTATTAGTTTTACATTTTTCTTCTTATTGTGTCAATCCTATCAAATTATTTTGTCAATTAAATTCTTTTTATTAGTTTAAATTAGCTTATGCAATGTTTAATTGTTACATGTTTATTATGATAAGTGTACAGGAGCTGGAGCGTCACTGGGCCGGACTGGGTCCGATCCCTCTGCTCTGGGGGGTACAATTTAAGGGCGGCTCGATTTGTTTGACAGAATTGAATTCTTGCTTTTGCATATTTTGAGTATGCCTGGAGTTGTGTGTTTATATTCGAAATGAGTAGAGGAAGTCTCCACCGCACTTCTTTTGGGAAGTTGCGGAACCCGTTTTAAGCCTTGCCTATAATTGCATAAAGCTAGGCAAAGGACTCCACGTCTAGTAGAGCACCAAAGGTCTGGATTGGGGGACAAGGGTAAGGGTGCCCCCCCCCCCCCATCTAGCGGCCTCTACTTATTTATTGCGAGTTTATTGTCCGAGAGACAACAACAAACAGTTTTCTGTATTAAACCCTTAGCATGCAATATTACTAGGCGGGTTGTTTAACAGAATACTATGCAAATAGTGTCTAGTTTGTTGTGGTAAGTGTTGTTAATTCCGTATTTCAAGAGCCTAATGTCGGTTGTCCAAACTTATCTTATTAGGCGTGAAACACGAAATTCGCAGGTCTTTGTTAAAGCATATTTTGGTTGTGAGACAAGCATGCAAGCACTCGTACGAGGAATTTAAAGTTATGCCTTGAGGTTGCTTTTAATTTGAATTTTCAAATCGTTTGTTAATCAGTATTACATGCAAATTACAAAGAAAGTCAAATTTCTAAACAAACATCCAAAAGGGGGGTTTAGAATTGGGACGTTGTCCTCAAACCTACCTCGCAACACGACGTCGAAGTCCATGAATGCTGCCTCGGACCCTTAGGATCCCTTTTGGAACCTTTGAACCCTTGAAAACCTCTTCGATCTATTGCGAAAGAGCCTTTGAAGATGCTTTTATGTGTTTGAATATGTTTAAGAGTGTTTGTGAGAGAGAACAAGAGAGAGACACAGTTAGACGAGAGAGAGAATGACAAGTCTCAAGCCAAAAGTTCGTGAAATGAAAGGGGGAGGCTCCCTATTTATTGGCAAGGGTCAAAATCGGCCAAAAACAACAAGTTTTGGGGGCAATTACTTACAAAATTGGGCATAATTACGCCCAAAATTGGCCGATTTTCTTGCCTCAAATAGTGTGATTGGGATTGTATAATATCGTAATATAATCGTACGTGATGTTATACGATTATATTACGATATTATTGTGATTGTGTCGGATTTTATTGCGATATTCGAGATTGTTTTACTTCGAATAGCGAGATTGTCATGAAATAATATCGTAAAATAATCGTATAAAATATATATGCGATTTTATACGATCATAGTTGATATTATTGTGATTATGGCTGATAATACCATAATGCTCGGGATTTTTTGGCTCCCTTGGGAAGCGTGTCTCGAGGCGAAAATTTCAGGATGGCCCGCTATGCTCGGTTTTGCGTTTTTGCTTAAGAAATTCATAAATATTAAACTATAAATCGTAAAATTATGGAAAAAATATGTAAAAATTCCATGTGGAGAGTAGGGTGTTATGCTAAAGTTTTGTAAATTTTGGAATTGTGTTAATAATTTAATTAATTATCGCAAAATTAATTAAATCGCTTAAAATTCCGAAAATTGCCAAAAATCATTAGAAAAATTGAAAAAATCTAAAAATTTCTAGAAAATGTTTAAAAATAAGTTAAAACTATTTAAAGATTAAAACTTTTTTGTTAGGTGCTAAATGCCTGGAATAGGTGTCCGGTGCAAGGGAATTTGCCATTTTTTAGGTGCTAGCGCTCTCGATTTGACTTGTGTGTTGCGATGGGTGTCTTATCATTGTCCGTTTTGGGCTAGGGACAAATGTATGTATCTACGGAAGCCCCCACTTTGGTTGAGTTTGTAGAGAGTACGTAAAATCTCGTAAAACGAAAGCCAAAGTACCCGGTACCTGCAAAACAAATCCATTAGTTTTACCTGCACCTACGGTTGTATGCTGCTCGCTTGCTTGTCTCTGTTGCTAACATTTTTACTTACGTTTCCACCTATGGTTCTGATTCCACCGGGGCTCCGTACTTCAATCTTTGGGGAATTTCCACCTCTGGTTCTGATTCCACTGGGGATTTTCTACTAACAGGTTGTCTCCCTCAATACTTCCGTTAGGACTTCCTGGGGTACTATTATCTCAATGTCCACTCTGATGCCTCCGTTAGGACTTCATGGGGAATTAGTGAGGTGTTCGTATCGATGCTTCCGTTTGGACTTCTTTGGGAAAAATCACTAATGGAAAAAAGCCCATATGACGCAACACATATAATGGGGTTTTAAAAAATTGTATCATATAGTGTGTGAAAAAAAAGAAAATATCATATATGATGGGGTTTTTTTGTAAACCCCATCATAAAATCATAATATATGATGAGGTTTTTTGTAAACCCCATCATAAAATCATAATATATGATGGGGTTTTATAAAACCCCATCATATAGTTGTTTTACTTTTCCACCAAAACAATGCACTTCATTAGAGCTTTCTACATAAACCCCCATCATATAGTTGTTTTACTTTTCCACCAAAACAATGCACTTCATTAGAGCTTTCTACACACATAACCCAATTAACCCATTTCCAAACCCTCTTTCCTCTTCTCACTTGTTTCACTCAAGCAACCCTCCTTCTCCCCAATGCTATTCATCACCACCACCATTTTTTTAAAAAACCCCAACAATAAGCACTGCCACATATCTCCTCCTCGTCCCCCGCCACTGTTATCTACACAAAGCTGCTCTTTCTTCCTTCTCTTTGCATGCAAACCTGTTGCCCTTTTCCTTTCTCCTAGCCAACCTGCGAATCCTTACTCGTTTTTAATTTTTTTGGGCGATTTTTAATCTTTCTATTTTAGGGTTTCCTTTGATTTAGACTTGAAAAGGTCTAATTTAAGGTTTTTCCCCCTCTTTGTTGCTGCTGTTACGTTATGCCCCAATCGACCCCATTTTTAGTGTTTTAGTTTTGTAAGGTATTCTTTTAATTATTGTGTTTAATATGTGCAAAATTGTTTATGTATTTATAATTTTGTTGAAATGTTGAGTTTCGTTGAATTTTGTGAATTACATGAAAAATTAAGATGACAAAAATCCTATCCCATTTTTGTTGCAAAG
>SNQN01006655.1:0-37367 GCA_008642245.1 Bassia scoparia | reverse complement strand
TTCTATGATAATGAAATTTATGTGGGAACTTACCTGTCTTGTTCCTACAAAGATTCTTTCATTGTTCCTTTGGCAACTTAGGATTTTCATGTTTGATAGCATTCAAGTTCTATATATTATGAGCCCTCTAATCCTCTTAGGCAAGTGGAAATGTCTTTTTACGACACAAAGATTAAGTGTGACACATAGACTCCATAATGTACATAGTTCACTTCAATTAATATGCGTCATTAATCCAATTAGACAACTATTTTTGGGAGTAGAACACTCAAATTCTTAAGTCACGTTTCATAAAGTCATGTTAACTAATCAATCAATAATTATGACGAAGGCAAAACTTATTAAAGCATAAAATCTAATTCACATCATGCATTGCCAAAATCATACAACTTTTTAATGCATTCAAATTAAAAGGTTACTCATGCAACTTTTTAATTATGAAAATTGTGAATAAGAAAAAGATACCTTACAAAATTTCACCATGCATATGGTTTCATTAAAGTACGAGATTGATTAGACTTACCTGTGAGTTTCTGAAGTGCTAGATTTATCTTTGATGTACTTACTTCTACACTTCTAACTCGAGTTCTTCTTGGAGTTCTTTTGGTAGTATTCATTTTCTTCTCTTCAGTGCATGACTTTACTAATGGTTAGATGGATTTATCTTTTCGCTCCATTAGCACATTTCGTTTAGAAAGAAGTCGTGTTCCCCCTGTGGAAGTTCATGTATACAACAGACACACACGTGCTCAGATATAAGGTTTGTAAACCCTACATCGAAACTTGTTAGTTACACATATCAGAATATAGATATAATTAAGCACTGCACAACTAATACGTAGTTCCTCTTGAATAATTTGRTTGATGATCACGCTTTTAATATCAGGTTTTCCATTTAATTTGTAAAACTAATTTTCCACAGAATAAGGAAAACATATTTTCATCAAACCGATTTTCATCAAAACATATTTACATTAAAACAATTCAAGGATAGAAATTTAATTTCCAAATATATATAAGATATAGTTTTTAAGAAATAAAATACCGGGAAATAAATCTTAACATTTTATAAAAAGATATTTACAATAATTATCCTAGGTTTTTATTCAACACCTTTTTATAAAACACCGAATTAAATCATTTAATAGATTAAATCACAAACCAGATTTTACATTCCTTTTACCCTATGAACCATTTCAAGAAGAAACTATTATCACTCCTTTAACATGCTCTDTGAATTTTTCACGTTCAAAGATATGAAAAGAAGTTGTAGGATATTGAAATCCTAGTAGTTGTTTTACGTAAACATCTTTAACAAAAATATCATTTAAAAACATAATTGATGTTTGTATGAAACAACCTAAATCCCATGTGAACAACAAGAATAGATAATATACTTTTACCTTTAGAAGAAAGAAATTTCTTCCTTATCAATACCTTTCTTACCATGTAGATTAGCCTTATTCCTTACCTTTGTGATATACTTAATAAGTGCAAGCTTGATCAGATATCATTCCTTGCTGCTATCAAGTTTATCAAGTTCCCCTACATAAATATTGTTGGCCAGACATATATACATAGAAGACACAAAAAAGTTTCTTGAAACAGTTTTAAATTTAACGATGCTAATTTAAAACTTTCTCAACTAGAACTAGCTTGAAGATGTTGATTAAGTTTGGTTGGAACTTGCACAAGTACTCAAGTTCCTACCATTAGGCATTGTAAAATTATTAGTGTTGTTGATCTTTTTTTTTAAAAAATGACATATTTAACTTAAAGAAGAAACTCGGCTAGTTTCATAAGAACTTGTGAGTTCTCTAATCAAAATAACTTCAACCTGTTTGATGGGAACAAACATGTTAGTCTTAAAATATGTCAAATCACATACGATATTAAGCTATGAGCTCTGATTATATTTAACAAATAACAATTTTCTGCACTTATATTTCCAAGTTCCTTATATGATCCAATATACTAGGTAATCACTTAATCATTTGAACTATTAACAAAGATTTCAAATTCACTAGAACTTTCATCTTGTTACAAGTAAATGACCAAGTGTTCCTTTAAGAAATAATTATTGATCAATCCACAAGACTTAATTAACTCTTTCAAAAATTCATTGTACAACTCAAATCAATAAGAATAAATATTCTAACAAACTTGAACTGCATTTTACTATTAAAGATCGAATTAAAAGAGAATATTGACACGTCTTTATATTCTACGTGTTTAGCAAACCTTTTCAATTAGAAACTTGATATGTTAAACACTTACTAACCAAGTTCCTTTTATCAAAGTTGTCAATCACAATATAAAGAATAGCATGTCTGAAACATTTGGAATATTGAAACTAATTTAACTTCAATAAGCATGAAACATTTTAAGTTCTTTCGAGAATTGAAGCAAGAAGCACAACATGTGCGTGTTCCTTCTCCATTCTCTAATAATAATAAAATTTAGCTTTGTTGAAGACTTTTAAAAAACAAAACAGAGTTAAAAGCAATAATCAATATGTGAATCAAATACTCGACAAAAATAATGAAATAAGAACTTAACTTACCAAACTCATGTGTATGGACAATATAATCATTTAATGTTGGTATATAAAGTTACAGTTCCTTCATTATAAGTATAGAGTGAGAAAATATATATTTGTCTATCAACATTTTATTAGAACACCCATAGTCGAGTTATTATGAGTTGTTCCCCCTCACTAAATGCTGTAAGTTCCATTATGTTCCAATTAGCCTTAATTCCATTTTCAAAATTTAGATCTTACCTTTTGGAACTAATTAAATCCCTTAATATTCCATCACTTGAATTTCCTTTTTCTTTTGTGTATCTCTAGAGCTCTCCTTTTTAATTTCAGAATTTTTTTTCCATGAATGTTCATTCCTTAGAAAGAACAATAGAAACTTTTCCTTCAATTTAGGTCATCATAATTAGAAGACTATTATGCAAAACTAACCGAAGGAGAAAACTTGTGCATTTACTATTAGTAGGTTAGTAAAAGAGATAGTATGAAAAGGCATAAGATTGGAATAAGCATAAAAGTTCCTCAAAAAATATTGTTTAATATGAAAAAGAACTTCTGCTTTGTTCCAGTGAACTAAGATCAGTTTTAAAAGAACAAGGAACTCATTCCAAATGTTGGATTGTTCCTGTACCATTGAATAACTCATTCCTGTACCTTTTATTTTCCAGAAGATAAAAGCAGTTTACGTGATTTTATAAAAGATCAAATAAGTTTTTAATTTAAAAGATAAAATTAGTTTTATAAAAATATCTTTCCTAAAATTAGTTTGTTTGAAAAGATTTATTTTATTTATCTCAAGATATTTACAATTAAATAGATTTTATTAAGAAAATCGTTTCTTAACAAACTTACCTATTATTAAGAATATTTTATAAACCTCTTTTATCTTATCTATTAAAACCAATTTACTGACTCATTCAAAACCACTCCCTATTATTATGGCACTAACTTAGTCGACACTTCATACTTTGACTCGTAGACCAAGTTCCTCTAAGACGACCAAGTCCTCTAGGACCAAGTTCCTCTAAGTCGACCAAGTTCCTCTAAGACCAAGTTCTTCTAGTTCCAAAACATAGTTTCTATTTCCTTACTTTGAAGCCCGTGATTATACATTCCATGATTGCTCCAAGTCACAATGCTCCCTTCCTCTCCTAGGTGATCATTACGCCTTTAAGACTCCAAGCAATTTGTCCTGTAATCACAATTGATCTCAGCGAAACACCTTCACTCGTTGAGTTCCTCCAGTGAGATTTGACTCTGAAGCCTGAGTTCCTTCAGTCATCCATAGTATTCAATGATGGCCTTTAACATGCTTCCTCCTACTCCGGGTCATCATCACATATTAAAGCTCCACTTGAGACATCTTGCAACTCAATCTGGCTGGAGTTCCTTCGGACTTCTTCTATGGTCATTGTATACTTCTTTCTTGAACATTGAACATCAACTTCTTCTTTCTGCTTATAACTTGTTCATGCACGACTCAACACACACATTAGTTGATAACCATCATATGTTTATAATCATCATCAAAACTTAGTAAGTCATTCAACAMAAACTGTATTAAAACACAAACCTAGATCAAAATACATTCATATACTCACATATCAAAGAATCAAACTTATATTATGGATTAAAACACAAACAGGCATGTAACCTAAAATCATATTTTTTACATCTAAAATCGAATGTAACCTAAAATCATATTTGATTAAAAAAAAATTAGAACTTTGATTCGTTTGGACAGTTTGATTAAGATTCAATTTTTTAAAAAAAATTATTTAAAAAGAAGAAGATAAGAATGCTATAATTAAAGGATGATGATTAAAACTGAAATGTAATCTAAAATCGAATGAAAGCCAAAAAAAACAAAAAAAATCAAAGTTTTCAGATCTAAAATGAGGAGACGAATGGAACCCAACAAAACGAAGAAGCGTAGTTCTGGAAAAAAGAAAGAACAAAACACAAAAAAACCCAAAACAACGAATTTTTAGGAATTTTTTGCTAAAAAAAAAACAACAAAACAAAAAGATTTTTATATAAAAATTTTCTTAACCCTAAAATCGATTTTTTTAATATGAAAAATCACAATTAAAAAAAACAAAAAAATGACGAAATTAATAAAAATGAAAAATAAAAATCTAAGATCTTAAATACGAAATCCAGATTAATTTGACCAAAAAAATCGAAAAACCTAGATCTGAGTTCTTAAATCGAGTTTTTACCCAAAAAAACCTTGGAAATTTCAAAATCAATTTCGAACCCCAAATAACGAAAAATAATTCTTAAAGAACCCTAGAAACGAAATCAAAGCAAAATCTTGAATAATAGAAAATTTATAAAAAGGGGAAAACTTGCTTGAATTTGTCCAATGACAACGGCGGAGGAGCGGCGACGGATTGGTCTGGAGAGCGGCAGCGACGACGGACTGGCCTGGAGGAGCATCATTGATAGCGGCGCTGATGAGAGAGAATGAAGGGAGGCCGGTTGGTGAGGGTGGAGAGAGAGAGAAAGACGCGAGAGGATGAGGGGAAGAGAGAGAAAGAGGTGAGAGGATGAGGATGATGTTATGAGAGGATAGAGAGTGAGGGTTATGACTTATGAGGCGTATGACTTATGAGAGAGAGTACGGGAAGACGCATGATGCTTCCAGATTTTTTATTTAAAAAACATACCGACCGAAATAACAGTCGGTAATACTGACCGAACATAAAATTCGATCGGTATTACCGACCAATAAATCAATTGGTGACCATTTTTCTTAAGGGGGGCCTGATTTCGCACCAAAAAAGCGTATCGACCGATTTAACGGTCGGTAAATCCTCACTGACCACAAAATTTTTGGTCGACAAATTCGATCGGCCGTAGGCAAATTTCTTGTTGTGGGTGTTGGGGTATCTTCTGATCTCGTGCATAGGTGCATTAGGTGATTGAGTGTATTCTTTTGTTATTCTGATTTAATTAATAAAAGAGTGAGTGAGTGGAGAACGTAGACTTATTAGAAGTCGAGCCTTGTTAAATCCTTGTGTTGTCTATTACAAAACTATTCTCAAACTGTTCTTATCAACAATCGAAAAATTTGCAATACTCGATACATACTCATTTCACCCCCTTCTTGAGTATCAGTTACAATTTCAATTGGTACCTAATACGTTGGGATAAGAGACGGTTTATTTTAATATGTCCGGTCTCTTATATCCATCTAAGAGACCGGTTAAAATGAAAAACCGGTTTCTTATTAATTTAAAAAACCAGTGTTGTAATTTACTTGGTCTCTTAAAAGTGGTGATTTATCCCATTTTTGTATTATTGATGGGTAACACCTAGGAAAGGAAGATGTGATGAGTACTCAAGAAATGACCAACAAATCTGGAGGATCTGAACTGCCAAAGTTCAATGGAACAAACTATCCATGGTGGAAAGCATGCATGAAGAATCTAATCATTGGCATAGATTACGAGTACTTGATGGTTATCAAGAATGGACCTCACAAAGTACTAGAAAAAGATTCTAGATTTGAAAAGAAAGAAAGTGAATACACAAGTGTAGATTGCAAGACTCTCGAGAAGAATGCAAAATCCATGTCACTACTACAACAAGTAATAGCTAATAATGAGGTAAGGCGTATCGTAGCATGTTCTACTACTAAAGAGATATGGGATACTTTGAATTAGCTTATGAAGGTACCAGTGAAGTTAGAAGGTCAACAATTGATATGCTAATGTCAAAATATGAGTATTTTTGTATGAATCGAGATGAAAATATAAAACACATGTTTACTCTTTTCATGGCTATCGTCAATGATTTTAAATCTCTTGGAAAGGACTTTACTAACGAAAAATTTGGTTAGAAAAATTCTTAAAAGTCTAACAAGAATGTGGCTGCGGGCCCAAGGTAACTGTCATTCAGGAGGCAAAGGACTTGACTACCTTGTTCGTGGAACAACTAATAGGTTCACTTATGACTCATGAGATGTTGATAGATTCTAAAGAGGAAAGTACTATAAAAAAATAGAGGCATGATACTGAAGCTAGAAGAGGCTGAGGAAAATCTTGATGACATCAGACATTTTGGCCAAAAGGTTCAAAGTAAGCCTTAGAACTCAAATGAAAGGAAAGACATAGAAAAACAAAGGTAACTCCGGATCAATGAAAAAGACCAGTTCCAGCACTAGTTGCCTCAAATGTGGTGAAATTGGTCACATGATCAAAGAGTGTCCAGCTTAGAAGAATGACAAAGGTGGACAAAAAGAGAAGAAGATGACAAAGAGAGCTATGCTAGTTGCCTGGGGTCATTCTAACTTAAGTAATAAAAGGGGAAAAAAAAAACTCCGATGGAATATAGAATATTGCAAGCTTCATTTAGCTCATCAATTAAATTACAAGTAGTTATTTACCACCCATGACAGGTATAATTTTCAAAAAGTAATTTTCATACTCAGCAAGTCATGTTGGCACTCCTCTCCTTCTCACATAATGTCATTATTCATGTGAAAAACAGGAAAATACCAAAATGATTTGGAGTGTTATAATATTTCCATAATTTCACACTCACCCCGAGTTAAATGCCTGAATGCTTCTGACAATGTCAATGTTGGATTCATACTATTATAATTACCTTGGCTTTGTATGAAAGTTTAAAGTATAAGGGAGAGGGATTCGAGGAAAAAAGAGGTTTGAGCAACTAAATAAGCTAATATGAGTATCCCATAGTTATAGAATTAAAAGAGTGTTTTGGTAGGAAAAATCTTTTTCATTTTAAAGCTCATATAAAGGGGTTTTATTTTTTTATTTTTTAAAAAATAATCTTATGAGGTGTTTAGAATGAAGTTAGAGGTTTAATTTGACGGAAAAAGAGGTCTTTAGAAAAAAGCTAATATGAGAATCTATTCAAAAAAGCTTTTAACTTTTTGGTTTTTATACATTGTACATTTGTACTCTCTTCATTTTGTAAATGTACAAAATTTTGTACATTTTGTACTCTCTTCATTCTAGGTTAACTAATTTTGTACAGTTAGATTATTAATATTCAATCGTTATAATTTTTACAAGTACATAATTAAAGATATAAACGATGCAAAACTTGCATTGAGAAGTGTATGAATAGTAACAACTATAAGCTAATAATCATTTATCAAAATCTTTTATATAAATATCAAATACATACAATCATCTAGTCAAATAAGCTATTACAAACAACTAGTCAAATTAGTTAACCTGTAAAAGCTAGCAACTAACTCCCAAATAAGGTCTATAACATTTTGGTTGTTTTTACTCTGAACAACTAACATAAATAAGTAATACTTCCTCCGATCATTAATAGCCAAAAAGTTCTACGGGCATGGGGTGTCACCGTGCCGAACTGGGTCTAGTCCCTCTATCCCGCGGGGTACAGTCTCGGTGAGACAACGTATTGCGAGGAATTGAATGCTTGCTAATTTTCATAGTGTGAGTATGCTGGCATCGAGGACTATGGATATTCGAAGTCGAATAGAGGAAGACGCCACCACACTTCTTTCGGGAAGCTACATAACACGTTTAAAGCCTTGCCTTTAATTGCATAAAGCATGGCGAAGGAAACATGTTTGGACGTCTAGTTGTGCACCGAGGTCTGGATTAGGGAACGAGGGTAAGGGCGAAGTAGCGCACAACACCCTCCTACATCTAGTGGCCTTTACTCGGTCTCATTGCAAATTCACTAATTGTAACATTTAACAACACAGATTTCTGTATTAATTCTTAGTAGTTACTAGGCGAGTTGATTAATGCATGTAAAGACTATTAATTGTTGTCTCTTTGAATTAGGTCGAGATTCAAGGATCCTAAACCGTTTGTCCATGATTATCTTATTCGGCGTGTCAAACAATTAATAGGTCTTTAATTAGCATTATATAATGGTGATTGAAAAGTATGTCCAAGAACATGAAGAAGAATAAACAAGAAAGAAGAAGAAAGAGACTTACCTTGAGTTGCTGTCCAAGACAAAACAAAAACAAAAGCAATAGTTAGATTTGAAATTGAAATCGCCTCGCAAATTGCAAGTCACGTAAGACAGCAGTCAAAGTGCTCGGTACCTGCAAAACAAAGGTTAGTTTTACCTGCACCTGTGGGTGTAATAGCCTTCGAAAGCTCCTCGTTCCTTTAGCTTGATCTTGAAATCGAAATTGAATTGCCTCCAAAAGTACTTCAGGTTCGACAATTGGTGAAGTTTTAACAAGCATGCAAGTTTAATTGAAATAACACATATTGATGTGCATATGTAATCTAACAAAGGTAAGGTTTTTTGTGAGTTTGTGATTTGAATATGATGGGTTTGAAGTTCGAGATTGAAGTTGAAGGACCATCCACAATGGCTAGGTTATGGACTGAAATTGAAGAAAGATCATCCACAGCAGTTAGATTGTATGCTAAAGTTGAAGACAAATCATCCACAATGGTGAGATCGTGGGCTAAATTGGAGTAGTTCATCCACAACGGATAGGTTTTGTTATGGGATAAAATTGAAGGAAGATCATGCACAATGGTGAGATCGTGGGCTAAGTTTGAAATTGAAAGAAGGATCATTCACAACGGTCGGGATTGTTGTAGGCTAGAGGATCATCTACAATGGTCAGGATTGTTGTAGGCTATAGGATCATCTACAATAACGGTCAGGATTTTTGTAGGCTAAAGGATCAGAGATCATCTACAACGGTCAGGATTGTTGTAGGCTAAGGTCATCCACAATGGTTAGGATTGTAGGCCGAGGTCATCCACAACGGTCAGAATTGTTATGGGCTAAAATTGAACGACCACAATGATTAGAGTTGTTGTGGGCTAGAATTGATCATCCACAATGGTCAGGATTATTATGGGCTAAAATTGAACGACCACAACGATCAGATTTGCGTCGGGCTAAAATTGCACGTCCACAACGGTTAGGATTATTGTGGACTAGGATTGAATTCTTTTAACTGTTAGGTTTCAGAGCTTTGAAGTTGAAATTAAGATCTTGCGAAGATCGATTTTATCGCAAGAGAAACGTAGACCTACCACTATCAGATTAGTTGTAGTATTGCAACGATCACTTTTGTTACAATGGGATCGAAGACCTACAATGATTAGGGGTGTTGTAGGTAGACTATGGAAGTGAAGTTGAGTTGAATAATGGTGACTCAATTCCCTCTTTGAGGTTAGGTTTGACATTGGAATGGACTTGTGACATTTGTATTTGAATTTGACTTTGACTCGTGTTGACTCACAGAAGATTAAGACCGAGGTCCATAAATGGAGCTTCCTATGCCTAGATAAGATTCTGACCTTGAGATTGAAATTGATGTTGAGGTTTGAGTTGGATGAGCTAGCCCCCTTGAGAGGCTTAACTGGAGTTAGAAGTGTTGAGGTGTGTTGAATTTGACTTTGATGAGACCATTGACTCGTCCCATTTGAGGCAACTTATATAATGAACAAAGCCCCCCAACTTGACATTGACATTTGAAATAATATGGGCACTGAGCCCCCCATGTTGATTGAGTCGAAAGAGTCTAGAGGGTCACTTGAGGAATATGCTATGGTTCGTAAAATAGAAAGGTCGAAATTTGTGACTAAGGGTTGACACAAATGTTAGGCTGACATAGTTGGTCTTGAGATGCTATATCGAAAATGAGTCTATGTCGGGGTCTAGACTAGAAGACGTATTTTCAAATTCTAGAGAATCAAACCACTCATTGAAATGAATCTCGATTTATTTTTATTAATTTGGTCGGACCTCGAGGAGAGGCTACCTACATATCCTTGCGAAATCAGACCGTTCGTAGTTTGTGAGGTTGTGTGTGTATGTCATGGACAATTCTCATTTGGAGAGGACGTACTTTTGAGGTTGTAATGTAGGCTTTGTTTGAGGGTGTGAGGCTTGAATTGTACTTTGACTTTGCACTGGACTTTTGACAAGATTTTGATTTGGAAAAACTTGGCAATTGAACTTGAGGTTGTGATTTTGAATTTGACTTGGTGGTGCATAGATGTGCTTCAAATTTTATTTAACTTTGACATCCTTTTATTTAAATTAAGACTTGTTTTGACTTCGAAACTTTGACTTTCAATTTTCCTCCTTTCTCTTTTTATTTTCTCTCAATTTTTCTCTCACTTTTTTTTGTGTCTCTTTTTTAATTTTTTTCTCTTTTCTTTATTTTTTCTCTTTTTTTTGGAGAAGGTAAAGAAGTCTCAAGAAGTCAAAGCACGAAGGTTGAAAACGGTGAGTTTGCTAAGGCATCATGCTTTCATCACCTTGGCCCCTTCTAGGAAGGGTTCAAGGAAAAGAAAGATAATCATTTGCAACAGACTACTAAACACATGTCTTTTGCTATGCACCATCGCGAGGTGAGGTTGATGTTGGTGAGAAAGAAAAAGGTTGATTTGATGTTAAATAGGCTCAAAGGGGTTGCAATGGATATTGATTGTTTGCTTAAGGTGAATGAAGGGAAGGAATCATTTTGTGGAGCTATGAAAGAGGGCCTCTTAAGGATGTCCATTTTGATTTAGAATTTTTTTTGAGGCCATTGAATGGTAAAAGTCTCATCAATAAATTGAAAATATAAGAAATTGGACTTGAAGAGAAAGGAGTCCATTTTATTTAAACTTGAAAGATGTGGAGGCTTATTGAGATGGAGACTATCCCGATTGACATAGACTCAACAATGGAACAGAAAAAGGGGATATTGTGGCTAGGACTTGGACTCTTGTTGACTCAAACTAAGGGGACTTTGTCTCGAACATGTTTCTTGTCATCGTCAATGGTCTTAACTTCCTTGAAACGAGCTTGCCTTGATGATTTTAACCTTGTTTGCCTAAAACATATAAGCTCCACATGACTCTTGGGTAGGCTATTTGACTTGTGGGTTGGCCCTTGGTAAGGCTATTTGACTTGTGGGTTGACTCAGGCTTGAACCTCTATTTGATTTGAGGTATCAAAACTTATCGGACTTAAAAACTTTACAATGATTTGAGACTGGACCAAACTTTAACCTCTATCTAGGCTAAGATGCTTAGACCTAGACTTAGTTTGGACTTGGGTGTTGGACTTGACTGGACTAGTACTTCGACCAGGTTTGAAGTACTAAGGGATGTTTGGACTTGATTTGGGCTTGACACTTGTATTTGAATTGACATGGATTGGACTTGAATTGGACATGGATTAGTACCTTGGTCTGGATTAAGGCACATGGACTCACTAGACTTGAATTAGGACTTGGAATTATGATTGGGTTGGACTAGACAAAGACCTCGGTCTGTTTTGAGATGTTTTGGCTGGACTCGAACTAGACTTGAGTTGGATTGAACTCTTGACTAGACTGACTTAGCATTGAGTCACCATTAGCCTTTTGTTGTGGACTTGTTGGTGGAATGGATAAGATTTGAATGTGGAAGAGAATCGGGGATGGAGAATTTAAATGTGGACTGAGATTGTGGATGTGGCCAATGAATGTAAAGATAGAATTTTGTGGAATTTGAAGTGTAGTTGAATGGATCATGGACTAGAAAGAAACATGGATCATGGGCCACGGACTCGAAAGAAGTGGGACATGTATGCACATGTAAACACAACAAGCACATCAACACAATAGATGCAACCTAGATTCTACTAAGGTTAATCAAAGGGTGTCCAAAAGGGTCCCATGACTAGGCTTAGAATGGTCCTTAACACATAACTGCATGTTATTGTGATCCAAGGAGGTCTAAACCATTACAACTTCGTAGGGCACTAGGTCTCACGTCATGGTTTGGATAGGCATTAAGCTTAAGAGTTGGTTAAATAGGTAGTGCATTAGCGCCAATCTTAAGCGAGCCCCCCCAAGCTTGTCTCGAGTGCAGAACACACTCATGTGAAACGTGTTGCCAGAAAAGCGAATACTCAGTGCCAACGACCTAAGTATAGCATAATGCACACTACTACATAAATAGACTATAGCAACGCTTCAATAATGTTGCTATATGGCATACATATGTTGCAAAAGGGCTATTGCAACGTTTTTCCAAGTAGTGCAATAGGTCAAGTTGCAATAGCTCTATTGCAACACTTAGCAGGATATATAGCAACGCTTTGCAAAAATAATGTTCCATGATTTGTCAAATGCAACTAACATGCAACGCTTTTGAATATGCAACATTTTTAACCATCTATAGCAACACTTTAAAATGTTGCCATAATCATAATTGCAACACTTTTTTAATCTTCATGTAACACTTTTGGGTTTTAAAACCTTTATAATTGCAACACTCACTACTATAAAAATCGGATAATTCACCATTTATATCAAACCGGTTGAGTTGGTTCACCGGTCTCTTAGGATAAGAAACCGGATTTTCCAAATAACCGGTCTCATTGGCAAACGTAAGAAATGTGTTAATCTAAAACCGGTCTTTTTGACTGACATAAGAAACCTGATTTTGGCTGACCGGTCTCTTATCTTTAATTTTGATTTTTTTAAAAACCTGGATCCATGTGCTAAAGTTAGTAGTGACCGACAACTTTCTAGAATACACTACTCAAACTTACTTTCATGTTATTATTTCCATTTGCCTTTTTTTTGGCAAAATATTTTTTTTCTTTTTTCATTTCCACTCTTTCTTATCTCATTGTTTATAAACTTTACAAAGCATGAAATGATTCAGTAGTTGCTCATCGAGTCACGATACGTGCAGCATACTGCTGCACGTCTGCTGCACGACACTGTTCATCAATTTTTTTTTAAAAACAAATCATAATGTGATTTTGTCTTATCCTCGATTCATTTTAACATATCCTTGGTTTACTTTCACCTATCTTAGTGTGATTTTATCATATTCTTGTGATTTACAAAAACAATAGTGTGATTTTGTCATATCTTAGATTCATTTTAGCATATCCTTGGTTCATTTTCACCAATCTTAGTGTGATTTGTCATATCCTTGTGATTTACAAAAAAAAAAAAAATTCATAGTGTGTTTGCAAAAAAAATAAATAAATAAAATCTGACAGCAAGCTGTCACGTGGGACCCACCCGAAAAAAGACCAAAATACCCCTTGCTGCATTGTCAAATGCAGCAAATTGCTGCATTTATCATTTCTCGTTGCTCATCATCCTTTAATTTCTTTTCTCTATCTTATTTGATAATCTCCACCCTTCATTTTCTCTCTCCTCTTCACTATACCTTCTCTACCTTTATTTTTCAATCCTTCATTAACTCAAATCTCTTTTTTAATAAAAAAGTTCTACCCCAAAACCAATTTACGAAGCAATGTTGGCAAGTAAAACGACGGTGAAGAACAATACGAGAGCAAGAAGCGAAAAACACGAGTTGATGAAAAAATACTCGAAATCTACAATCTGCCTGTTCGCAAATTTCATACAATGGAGCTTCACAAAAAACTCGATTTTCTAATGTAGTACTCTAATTTGTGCGATTTTCATTAAGAATTTCAAGATCCATTAAAGTTTTTTCAATGGTGTACTTGTTAAAGTTTGTGTGCTGCGTTTGATTTATATGATTTTCAATTGAATTGGTGGAATTTTCTGGGTTAAATTCGTTTTGATGTTAGTTTTCCTTCTTGCTTGATTTGTTTTGTTTTTCCTTTTTGATCTGAGACTAAGAGAGAATCTAACAAATAGGGCCAATCTTGGGCTATGATTTTGATAAATTTGACCATAGAAACAAAAACAGTAATATTAGCAACAAATTAAGTTAAGTCTAGGTTATTAATTTCTCTGTTTGTTAAAATTCGATCTAATAATATGATTTTCTTCTCTCGGTTGGTATTCTGAATTTTTTGGTGTTCTTGTTGTTTTTTCGTTCGTGTTATTCTTGTTCTTGTTGATTTTTGCTTTTGATTTTGTTCTTGTTCGTTTGTTGGTGTTGTTCTTGTTGATTCACTTGAATTTCATTTCTTTTATCATTCTTGCTTTTGTTGTTAGATGTTTGTTGCATTTTGTTATTGTTGAAGTTTCTGGGTTTGTTATTTTTGTCATTGTTGGTAATATTTATTTTTATGGGAATTGTCGTTTATTTTTTACGCAAAATTTTTTATCATGTGAGTTTCTTGTAATTTCCTTTTACTAATTCATTCGCTTATCGCTGAATGATTGCAGGGAGTCGAGGACTTGTCGTTTTGTGTTGTTTTAATTGGTGATTTTGATTTTTGGACGATTTTCTTAGTAATTAAGTATTGAGTTATATTGTAAATATATTATGGTTTATGGTGAGAATATTGTTATATCTCTGTAATTAAGGAAGTTTCTTATATCAAGGGATTGGAATATATATTCTTGCTATGTTTTGAGTGTTGCGTGAGTTGGTGCCTCGGAAAACAAGGTCACTATATGTAGATATATATTTTGTGGATGCATGTAGAAGTATGATTTTTTTTTAAAACTATATTGTAATTTAAACTATATTGTAGTTTATTTTGAGTTGCTTTATTTAAATTTTGAACCATTTTGGCGGTATGGTATAATGATTTGGGAGAATTGAACAAAGAAAAGCTGTATGTATTACAGCTGCCATAATAATTTTTTTTTTATTTTAAAAGAAACCGAAGAGACCGGTTGAGAAGAAAATCTAGTCTCTTTGAGTAATTAATATATAAAACATTAAATACATAAGAGACCTATTTTGAGTGTCAGAACCAGTCTCTTATGATCAGACCAAAGAGACTGGTTGTATGGATAACCAGTCTCTTAAAAAACCTAAGTAACCGCAAAAAATTACCGGTCTTTTTGCCTAAGAGCACGCCCTCCTACTTTCAGACCGGTTGTTTAGCAGTTTCTTAGGTCTTTTTCAACCAGTCTCTTAGTCGATTTTTGTAGTAGTGACTTTTGTCATCTTTATGCAACACTTTTAAACTTTATAATTTTTATAATTGCAACACTTTTTCATCTTTATGCAACACTTTTAGACTTTAGAGCCTTTATAATTGCAACGCTTTTTAATCTTTATGCAACCCTTCTAGTTTTTAAAACCATTATAATTGCAACACTTTGTTAACCTATATGTAACATTTATAGATTTTTAAACCTTGATAAGTGCAACATTTTTTTCATTTATATGCAACACTTTTCTTACAAAGTCATGTATTGTACCAAAAGTTGACATACAAGCACTAATTTCATGTACAAAATTACATGTATCTAACACTTGAAAAACTAAGCCCAAAATGGTGTTTGATCATCACAAAAAATAAGCCAATACATGATACAACGAGCACTATATACATGACAAAATGCTTTCGATCCGAATTTCAAATAGCTTCATCACCTGAAACACGAAATCGATGCTGCTGTTGCTTAGGGGATTCGTGACACTGCTTGAAAGCTGCTACCACACTACATCTATATGAAAAACAAAGCACCAAATCAAAACCCACAAATTGTTTGCATCAAAAATTGATACTTTCTGCATTTGATCATAAAAAAAGAGGACCTTTTCATCATCTTGATCCTTATATCAAAGGGTTTGACATCCAAATGTAGTTAAGTTCTTTGGTGTTGTTACTCAACATACCCCAATGATGATTTTAATAATAAACTTTACGGTATTTGACAAGACTCATAAGAGTAATTTGTACTTGCACTATAAAGAATACAAACATACACACATACAAAAAGCAGCAAAGGTATGGAAGAGAGTCATTCACTTTACGATCGCTCATAAACGTTTTAGGCAATTGCTCACAGAATTTCTAATACAAACAAACTCGCAACTATATAAACCGATTCAACCCTCACCTATGTGCTTTTGAAATCTGCACATTGGTCTTCCGATTGAGCTAGTAGGCTTTTACACAATAAAATCAAGCTAACATATTGAAACAAGAGTACAAATACCAAGTGTCATGGAATGCATATTTTATTCCTTTGATAAGCAAAATACCATGTCATGAAATTACATAGATAGATATTTCGTCTTAGATGTCTCATCAGCCTAGCAAAAATTGAGGGGCGATAATTGCTAAACAAATAAGCCAAGATGAAAAGTCAAAATTCACACCAGATCTATCCATGTCTTCAATTAATGTTGAGTCCTACACCTTGCTGCATACACACAGTGCTCTCATTGGCTGCAAATGACTAATAGCCGTGAAATTGAATCCCAAAATATAACAATTATGATCGGTGAAAAATTCAACCAAATTAGCTTACAAGATGATAGTTTCAACAGATGCTACGTGTCTGAATTTAGCCTATGAAAATTGGAGTGGAAAGTTATTAATCCAAAGAAATTCTAGAAATCTTCTTTGGAAAGTAAAATTATAGTTAAACTTAAATTATTCTCAATCTAGTCATAGCTACACGGTATGCATATTAATTCCTTTGTTATAGACCTATATCCATTGTTATAGACTTATAGCCGTGATTTATTTATGAAATGAATTATAAACATACCAGAAACAACTAAGCTATTTGCATTCATAAGGAATTCTCAACAAAATACAATGATGCATATACAGTACTTGATTGGCTGACTATAGCAAGTGCCATGGAGAGAACACCTCTCGTGAGACCAGCCCACCATATTATAGTATTACTGCTTCACTATCAATAGGTCTCATATAACCATGTGCATCCAAAAACTGTGTGCATGAAGCAAGAACCATTTCAGCTGCCCCCTTCCAATGGATGTGAACATCTGACTTGGACCGAAAACATTTTTATAAGTTAAGTGGCAAATTAGAATGTTATATAGACACAAAAGAGAAATTGCAGCTACTCCACCTCATTTCTTCTCCGAATTGAAGGGGCAAACATGCAAAATAATGTCCTTAGAAGGCCAAGGCATCAAACTTCATGCCAAGCTACGAAAATTTCAAAAATAAGCAAAATTTTAATTGCATTAACAATGAAAAGTATAGATTTTGAAACTTAACCAATGACCAGCTTGCAAAATTCTCTGCGAATTACAAAGTAAAAGTTAGAATCAAATCCATGCTATAAAAGATTAAATACACCAAGATTCAGTTTAAGAGAAAAACGTACCTTCAATTGAGCTACAAAAGGCTCTTCAGTAGGAGTGTCTTTGAATCTTTATTTTTATGCATTCCTCTTCTACACATTCTTTTTCAACCAAAGCGGCTTCCAGAGCTTCATCCCTCTGCTTCCTTAAATATCATTCAATATCCGAGCAGCCTGCAAGCAGTAGATAAATATCAATCAATGCCCTTCTTTTCTTCACTTCATTTAAGGATAACAATCACACATTTATCGTCATCAATGCCCTTCTTTTCTTCACTTCATCAAAGAATCCCCAACTAAAAAAAATCCCTAGAAAAAAAATTAAATAAGAAGTTATAGAAAAATCCCTAGAAAAAAAATTAAAGTTATAGAGATGAGAAGAAGGAAAATAAGAAGAATTGATGATAACTGATAAGTAATTGATTAGAAGTGAAGGATATGGAAATCGAAGAAAAACGAAGAACCCTAACTCAAGGGAGGCAATGAATTGGAGTGTTCCAGACTTTCTAATACTAGTTACTCCTAATTTTGCTAAAAGAAAACAATAGCGGTAAATGATTTTTTTCATTTTTTTAAACTATGAAAAGTGTTGCTAATTGAGTTAGGGATTTATATCCCATTTTAGAGTATTTTTATTATTTATTTTCGAAATTTTGACTTTGTTTCGTCTTTGTTTTGAGTCATTTTCCTTGTTTCTAACGGTCGCTTTTAGCGTTTTTGCCACCTCTTCTCTTTTGTTTTGGGTGAGTAGCGTCGACTCGTCGAATGAATAAGGAGTTTCAGGCGGAAAAAAAGCTGTAAATAAAAAATGTTGTGCGGTTTTTTTAATTTTATTTTCAAATCTAATTCTATTGAAAGCTCCTTAATAAAAGCGTTTATTTAAAAAACCGCCTTCAATAATAATGAAATTACAACGGTTTTTTTTCAGAAGCGCTTTAAAATCATATTAATGAAAGCGCTTTTTAAAAAATGCTTTCATTTTGAAGCTTTGAAATAAATCTGGCATAGTGAGAAAAGGTTTTTTTGTTTTGTCTGACCTTTGTGAATTGTGGGTGTGATGGTGTACTGTGAAATTTTCATTTTCATTTCCATTTTCGCTTTCACTTGGTTTTTTTTCTTTTTTTAGTTTGATTTATTTGGTATATTGCAACACTTTCTAGAGTGTTGCCAATAAGGTTGTCAATTAATGCAGTGAAAGTGTTGCAAATAAATATTGCCAAAATCATACAAATGCAACGTTTTTATAAAATGTTGCTACTATTGTTGCATATAATAAGGAAAAATGTTGCGCTTGTACAAAAGTGTTGCAATAACTATAATATTATGCAATATTTGTAAAAAGTGTTGCATTTCATTGAGCTATCGCAACACTTTTTGTTAAAGTGTTGCAACTATTGTTATTATTTGTCGAAATGGCAACACATAAAAAACGTGTTGCACCATAGGTGTTGCAATAGATCAGTTTTCTAGTAGTGGCAGGATGCCTAGCACCACATGTTCAACATTACATCGGTGAATTCACTAGACTTTTCGAGTTTTGTCCACAAAAATCCCTAGTGAGGTCGCAAAAAAAAAAAAACTGTACAGGCATGGGGCGTCATCGTGCCTGACTGAGTCTGATCACTTTGCCCCGCGGGATACAGTCTCGGTGAGACACCGTGTTGCGAAGAATTAAATTCTTGATAATTTGCATAGTGTTAGTATGCTGGCATCAAGGACTGTGGATACTCGAAGTCGAATAGAGGAAGTCGTCACCGCACTTCTTTCGGGAAGCTACGGAACCCGTTTTAATCTTTACTTGTAATTGCATAAATCAAGGCAAAGGACTCCATGTCTAGTCGTGCACCGAGGTCTGGAATAGGGGACGATGGTAAGGGAGAAGTAGTGCGGAACACCCAGTTGCATCTAGCTGCCTCCACTTGGTCTCATTGCAAATTCACCAATTATAACATTGAACAACACAGATTTCTGTATTAGATCTTAGTAGTTACTAGGCAAGTTGACTAATGCATGTAAAGACTATTAATTGTTGTCGCTTAATTTGAATTAGGTCAAGATTGAAGGATCCTAAACCGTTCGTCCATGATTATCTATTAGGCATGACAAGCAATTATTAGGTCTTTAATTAGCAATATATAATGGTGATTGAACAGTATGTACAAGAACATGAAGAAAAATATACAAGAAAGAAGAAGAAAGAGACTTACCTTGAATCGTTATCCAAGACAATAAAAACAAAAGAAATAGTTAGATTTGAAATTTAAATCACCTTGCAAATCGCTATTTACACAAAGAAAACAAAGAGAAKGGTTAGTAATTGTTGAGTCCCTTAGATTTTGATTGATGACAAACTGCTATAGGGAACAGGACTTTTTAATTGATGACACAGATGGTTAAAGGAACCAGCTAATATAGCATACTATTTCCCTAGGCAAGTTAGATTTTTACATGTGCTATTTGTTGATTCTAACTTGCCTTGCTACAGGGAATAGTTGAATGAATATAGTTCCATGTACTAGTGGGAACCAGTAGGAGCTGTTCCCTTGACTACTATACTGAAAAGCAGTCTTATGCTCTTTATTGTACATTAACCATGTTACAAGTGCAGTAGTTGAGTTCATTCCAAGACTTGGAGCATGGAGGCCTTTCGAAGGAATTCGAAGAAAGTTGCAATGCTAATAATTGAAGTAATCAAAGGAAGATTCAAGTTTTGAAGATTACATGAAGACAAAGATAGAATTGTACTTAATGTTTAGTTAGGTCTATCATGTAATATGCTCTGTAGTATGATTCGTATGCTTGGGTAATATAAGTGTTTATGAGTATTTGGAATCATGTTCTGAATTATGGTAGAAATTGGAACAAAATTCATAACATACTCTTTATAGGGAACCAGGTTCTCTGTATGGAATATACTAGCTGCGGTTTTGAAAAAGATATTTCTTAAAATATTTCTTCAAAGAATTATTTTAAAAATATCCGAGGCAGCTGGAAATTAGATGAGTATAATTTGGTTACCTTAATCCTAGGAGTATTATCTTGTTTGATCTTATCTTTGTGATTAAATCAAACAAGATATATACTTTCCATAAGTCACATTTTAACTTGCTCGTCAAGTCAATGTGATTTAAGGAAACTAGGATTTCGGTTTCCAAGCTTATAAATACTCATCTAATACTCCATATCCCAGACATCTCTCCACGATTGAAAAAGAGAATTTTTGAGAGAAAATACTTAAACACAAAACCCTTTCATCGAGTCATATACAAGAGCACAATAGCATAATATTTCTCTTTATTAACTTTTAAGAAGTATACACAAAAGAGAAAAAACTTGTTATTGTGATAGCTTTCAAAAGAGGGGTTGAAGGCTAGGTGAGTGTTTGTGAGTTAAAACACATTGGACTTATGAGTGTCAGTCGAGTGCACATTCAGAGTAGAGTATGGGGTGTGCTGGTTCCCGGAGTAGGGAAACAGCAGGGAGTGTGTTCTTTATTTTTCGGAGTAGATTAATGAAAGAGCATAGGGTAGGAGGACGTAGCCCATAGTTGGGTGAACCTTGTTAAATCTATGTGTTCTTTAATTACTTGCTTTATATTTTGCAGCGTACAGGAACCAGCCTAACTGGTTCCTCAAACACAATCCGAAAACAAGAAAAATTGGTTAAGGGGACAAATCACTCAATTCACCCCCCTCTTGAGTGCTATAAAACCTTCAATTGGTATCAAAGCCAAGGCTTCTTGCAAGAGTAACATATAGAGAAGTCAAGTATGAGTACTCAAGATCTCAGTGCTATGGGTCAGGACAACAAGACACCAAAGTTCAATGGCAACAACTATGCCTGGTGGAAGAAAAAAAACCAAGAATGTGCTCATGGGGATTGACTATGAGTGTTGGCTTGTAGTCAAGAATGGTCCCAATGTCATAACTAAGACTGATTCTAATGGCAACAAGAAGAAAGATAGTGAGTTAGTACCTGCTGATTACAAACTACTAGAGGAGAATGCCAAAACAATGTCAATTCTACAACAAGCCATAGGTGAGAATGAAACAAGCCGAATCTATGGTTGTAGCAATGCAAAAGAGATTTGAGATACCCTCGAACTCGCTTTTGAGGGAACCAGTGAGGTTAAAAGGTCCAAAATTGATTTACTTATGTCTAAGTATGAATTGTTTTCTATGAATAAGAATGAAAAGATCAAGGATTGTTTTTCGTAGATTTATGACAATTGACAATGATCTTAGATCTCTTGGTAAGAACTTTTCTAATGAGGATCTTGTGAGAAAAGTTTTGCGCAGTTTAACAGATTCATGGACAACTAAGGTAACAACAATCTATGCAGCAAAAGACTTGTCTACTTTGTCTCTAGAACAACTGATTGGTTCCCTTATGATTCATGAAATGTTGATTGAGTCTAAAACTGAAAAGGAACCAGCCAGAGGCATGTCTCTTAAGGGAATAGTAGAAGAGGAAGAAGATGAAATTGACATGATTGCCAAAAGGTTTGAAAGATCACTCCGAGATCAAAGGAGAAACTTCAAAGGTAATAATTTTCATAAATCTAACCCTTCTTCTACAGGTTGCTTCAAGTGTGGAGATAAGGGACATCTCATCCGAGATTGTCCTAAATGGAAGGACAAACAGTCCAAACTTGGAGACAAATGTGTATTAAAAAATGCTATGATAGCTTCAATGTGGGGTGATTCTGACTCAGGATCTGARGAGGATGAAGAATCACCTAACCCTCGTGTATGCCTAACTGCCTTCACAAATGTTGAGGGAAACAACACTGATTCAGGAACCAGAGGCGGAACCAGCACATTTAGAAAATGCTTAATGGCAAAGAAGGATGTATTACATGAACAAAAGGTAAATTTGGAAAAGGTTAAGGAAGATATGCATGAATGTGATAGAGATAATATGCTTGCTTGTATTGATTTTTTATTAAATGAATGCTACAAACTAGGAGAGACTTACATAATTGGCAAAAGAGAACTTAAAGAAAAACGAAGTGAATGTGAAATTGCTATTGCCAGTTGTGATCACCTAGAAGGAGTGTGTCATGAGTTGAAAAATCAAGTAGCTGAATTAGAAGTTGAATTGGACAAGTGTAAGGTGGAACTAGAAAGAACAAGATCTTCTAAACCTATTTTTCCATGTGATAGTGAGGAATTTCTAATCTCCTGGTTCCCCAGATACTTATCAACTACTAATGAAGCTCCGGATTTTTCAGCAGCTAAAAGTAAAGCAAATTCCAGTAGTAGAACCTCTTTGCTGAAAGCCTTTGAGATATTGGCTCGAAGTTTAAAAGAATCACACAAGGAAATTTCTTCACTTAAAGCTGTACATACTCATGTTTCCCCTACAGGTACCAGTGCTGATATTGAAGAAATGATTGATGAATATGAAGGGAAAATTTGTGATTTACATGCTGAAATCTATCAACTGAAAAAGGCATACAACCAACGGTGGTTGACATGGCTAATGACCCTATGATCTCAAAACTTAATCTACAACTCGAAGCTTTAAAAAGTGACTTTGATTTCCTAAAAGAGAAAAACAAGTTGTTGGTTAAGACACTTGAAAATAGAGAAAAAGAACTCCATGACAGTCATAGGCATGTCAACAAGCTGTTGAATGCATAGGAGACTTTGAATCAATTTACCTCTTCAAGAGGTAATAAGGGAAAAGTTGGTCTTGGTTATTATAGTCAGAGAACCAAGACGGACTGGTCCCCCCCCAGGGAAACCACATGGATAAAAGAGTTCAAAAGAGGTAAGTATGGCATGACTAGAGACATGCATGTGCGCTATCATTGTGGTATGAATGGACATAAGATTCATGATTGTCCTGCTAGGAAGAGAAGTGTAAACAAGAACAACAAACATGTGAAATCAGTTTGGAGAAGGAAAGACCAACAGGAACAAAATCTTATGGAAAAGGGACCCAAGAAAATTTGGGTTCCTAAAACTAATGTTTGATTTGTTCTTGCAGGATAAAGTGAAGGGAAATACCATTTTGGTATTTGGACAGTGGATGCTCAAGACACATGTCCTGGGATAAGAAGCAATTCCTTTCACTAGTAGCCTATGATGGTGGAAGTGTGACTTTTGGAGATAACATCAAGGAAACCATAACTAGTTTAGGTAAGGTAGGTAAAACACTTTAACAAGCAATAGATAATGTTTATAATGTTGAAGGCTTGCAAAATAATCTATCGATCATTTCACAATTGTGTGACAAAGGTAATAGAGTGGATTTTCAAGCCAACCTATGTCACATAGTTAATTTACAAACATGTGAACTTATATGTGAGGGAACAAGGAGAAATGATGTGTACATCAGCTTTCTAGATTAAATTCCTCAAGAGAAGTCCATTTGTTTGAAATCTGTTTCTAACAATAATCAATGGATATGACATAAGAGATTTGGACATGCCAGCTTGACACTCTTGAATAAACTTAAGTTTCATGATTTGGTGATAGGAGTTCCTAACATCAAATATGAGGCAGATAAGGTTTGTTCATAATGTGTCAAGGGGAAATAGGTCAAAATCTCTTTTAAGCCCAAAACTGTTATGAGTACCAGTAGGCCCTTCGAACTTGTACACATTGACTTGTGTGGACCCATGCTTGTACAAAGTCGAAGAGGTCATAGATTTGTTTGTGTTATGGTTGATGATTATTCTAGGTACACTTGAGTGATTATGCTACACTCAAAAGATGAAACATTTGATGAGTTTGTAGCACTGGTGAAGCAGGTGGAGAACCAGCTTGCACACAAGCTGGTTTCGGTAAGATCAGACCATGGTACTGAATTTGAGAATGCTTACTTTATTGATTATTGTAGGGAAAATGGAGTAAGTCACAATTTCTCAGCCCCAAGAACACCACAACAAAATGGTGTTGTTGAACGAATGAATAGATTTCTTAAGGAGATGCCGAGGACGATGCTCATTGAGAGTGTCTCCCTAAGAGTTTATGGGGTGAAGCTGTTGACACTGCCTGCTACATTCTGAAAAGGGGTCTCATTAGACCAAAGTAAAATAAGACTCCCTATAAACTCCTTAGAGGTCGAATGCCTAATATTGCATTCTTTCGTGTCTTTGGATGCAATTGCTATGTACATAACAATGGGAAGAACAAGCTTGATAAATTCGACCCTAGGAATGATGAGAGAATCTTCCTTGGATATTCTACTCAAAGCAAAGCATATAGAGTTTTCAATAAGAGAACTTTGTGTTTTGAAGAGAGTGTCCATGTTGTCTTTGATGAATTTAACATGTCTTTTGAGATTGTGCAGGTACAACAAAATGAAGTAATTGGATTGATGGAGTTCACGGGGAACCAAGCTCTTGGTTCTCAAGGAGACTTGTAAGCAGACCTAGGTCCACCTACTGGTCAACTAAACAATGATGGTGGAGGACTTAGAGGAGAAGAAGAAAACAATGAGGTTTTAGAAAGGGAACTAAGACCCGATGGTTCCACTGATGCAAGACAAGTAAGAGGTTTAGGGGAAAAAATGAGCCCAATAATGATGAAACAACATCACCTGAACCAGTGGTAAGAGAAGTTACGGGAAACAGTGTGGCCATGAATCCTTCTTGTTCCTCTCAAAGGGAAGAGATCATGATGACATTGGTTCCCAATCAAACAAGGAAGCACAAAATGATTTTACTCTAAAAAATTATAGATTTCAAGCTTCTCATCCCCCAAGTCAAATCATAAGCAACATAAACAAAGGGATTCAAACGATAAGAAGTGTTTATCAAAACTTTTGTGCTTTCTATTCTTTCCTGTCWAGTATAGAACCAACTGACTATAAAATGGCTCTAAATGATCCTAATTGGGTTCTAGCAATGCAAGATGAATTAAATCAGTTCCAAAGGAACCAGGTTTGGCAACTTGAACCTAGACCCAAAGAAAGAATAGTCATTGGTACAAAATGGGTCTTCAGAAACAAATTGAACGACCTAGGTACAATAGTCAGAAACAAAGCAAGGCTTGTAGTGCAAGGTTACAATCAACAAGAGGGAATTGACTATGATAAAACCTTTGCACCAGTACCTAGATTAGAGGCTATAAGAATTTTGATTACTTATGTTGTTCACATGAATATGAAGTTATTTCAGATGGATGTCAAGACTGCCTTTCTGAATGGTGACTTAAAGGAAGAGGTATATGTGGAGCAGCCACCTGGTTTTGAGGATAAGCTGTTCACCCAATATGTGTACAAGTTAGACAAAGCACTGTACGGATTGAAATAAGCTCCAAGGGCATGGTATGAAAGATTGTCTACCTTCCTCGTGGAAAATGATTATTAGAGGGGAACAGTAGACAAAACACTGTTTATAAAAACCAGGGGGAACCACTTGATTGTAGTACAGATTTATGTTAATGATATTTTATTTGGTGCTACTAATCAGATGCTATGTAATGAGTTTGCTAATCTTATGCAGAGTGAGTTTGAGATTAGCATGATGGGAGAATTGGGATTCTTCCTTAGACTACAAACTAAGCAAGCTGCTTATGGTATCATGATACATCAGCAAAAGTACTTGAAAGAGTTGCTGAAGAAATTTGGCATGGAGAACAGCAAGGCTTATGACACACCTGTTCCCACATCTACAAAACTGGATGCTAATTTGAAGGTAACAAATGTGGAAGCCTCAGTGTACAGAGGGATGATTGGTTCCCTCTTTTATTTAACAGCTAGTAGACCTGACATTGTGTTTTCTGTTGGATTATGTGCCAGGTTTCAAAGCAATCCAAAGGAGTCACATCTGAAGGCTATTAGAAGGATCCTTAAGTATCTTGTGGGAATAGTATATTTGTGTTTGTGGTACCCCAAAGGTAGCTCAATTGATTTGTTTGGGTACAAAGATGCAGACTATGCTGGTTTCCTTGTTGATAGAAAGAGTACATCAGGTATGGCACATTATCTTGGCTCTTGCCTAATTTCTTGGGGTTCTAAAAAGCAAAATTCAGTGGCCTTATCTACAACAGAGTCAAAGTACATAGCTGCAACATTTTGTTGTTCCCAACTATTGTGGATAAGGAACCAGCTAAAAGAATTTGAAGTTGTTTATGATCGTGTTCTAATCTATTGTGACAACACTGGTACCATAAACATTTCAAAGAATCCAGTACAACACTTTAAAATAAGCACATTGAAATTATCGACATCACTTATTGTGAGACAATGTGGAAAAAGGCTTGGTAGAGTTGTTATTCTATAAAAGTGAAGATCAGATAACTAACATCTTCACTAAACCTTTGTGTCGAGAGTCTTTCTGTAAATTAAGAGTCCTTTTAGGTCTAGTTAGATTTTAGGTTGTTTTCTTTTAAGTTTTTAGTTAGTCTTAGGAATTTTTAGGACTAGTTGGTTCTTAGGTTTTCTGGCTTCAGTTACTTCCCTCAATGATTGGTTAGAATTATACTCTCTTGTATGGTGTGTGTATCTACCTATGTCGAAATCCTTGAAGTGTTATGTAAGTGGTTGATACCTCAAAAGGGTTGAAAGCCACTGTTGCAAGAACAAAAGATAAAGTCAAACTAAGTTGCCAAAAACAGGGTGCAGTGGTTCTGTACATGTACCAACAAGGGGAAACAACATATCAACTCTGATATGTCATCCGAATGATATTTTAATTTGGAAGATTACTATAAGGTATTTTCTTTTTGGAAAGTTTTTATCTTATTTTAGTTATTAAAACTTCTTGATCAAGCAAAATATAAAAAATTTCCAAATTTAAAGGTTGGTTGAGAAATTTAAGGCAAGTGATCATTACAAATTACCTTTCAATTTTGATAAAGTGTCGTTGCTCATTCAATTGGCTCAACCGACCTATTCTTGCTCTCTCTTCTCTTTGTTATATATATATATGTATATATATATATATATATATATATATATATATATATATATATATATATATATATATATATATATATATATACATATATATATAGTGCTAACCCTCTTTGTACAACATAATTCTCTGACTTCATCACTCAAAACTCTCTCTCTCTCTACTGCTCTGCTCTTGAAGTCAAAATCCAAAATTCGAAAGTTACTGTTCACTGTGAGTACTGTTCATCACCATCTTCAAATCTGTGATCAAAACTTGTTAATCAAACATGGGAAGAAAAACAAACACTAATACTGCTCGACGAGGTAGGGGAAGAGGACATGCAAGTGATTCCTCACAATCTAAGGGGAATGTTGATAATCCATCAAACCTTACTCAACCCGCAAAAAATCCGTTGAACCATCCTCAACAGTCACATCCAGAACTTCATCCCCCTCAAAATCACCTACCATCACCAAAGAACAACCACAAAAATCATCCTCACCACCAAAATCAACCCAGCAAAACATCAAGGATATTGTGCCTCATCCTAGTCCCTCTAAGGTTGTTGGTTCCACCATCAAGGAACCAGCACAGTCTAAGGGGGAACAACACGAGGAAACTCGCAGAGCTGTCAACCAGGAATTGGAGAATGTGGATCTAGGAGATTAGGAGGCTGGAGATGATGATGTGGAGATTATTGGTCAAAAGGAGGGGACTCCAATTGTGGATATCACTGTAAGAGGAAGGGTTACTCGTTCTTCAGTGAAAGTGAAATCGAGGAGGCCTAGGAGGAACAGTCTGTTGGTTCCGTTCAGGGAACCAAGAGGAAGGGGGTACCACCAAAAACCCCTCGTGTTGTTAAAGGTAAGTCCGTAGAATCCCCCACTACTGGTTCTACTAACTTAAGTGCTAGATTAGTTCTTTCCGGTTATTTAGTTGAGAAGGGATATTTTAATGAGCCTGCCTTATCATAATTTAGAAAGATGATAAATTGTCAAGCATGGATGCCTTTGTTTTAATGCTATGTTGCCAATATTGCTGGGGTTAGGGAATTTTATGTGAATTTAAGTCAATTGCCTGATATGTTTGTTGGTTTGAAAGTTGGAGGAGTAGATGTTAGTCTGTCAATTGCATCTTTAGCCATGAAAATTGCTGAATGTACCTAGGGATGGGTTTGATAAAAACTCCGAGGACTACTGGCCTGTGTTGGTTGGGATTACACCTGATGAGATTCATGATTTTCTCTTTGGGGGAAAATTGCCCAAAAAGGCTATTGTATTTAAGTCTGCAAATCTCAAGGAAATAGTCATGCTGGTTCTACATTCTTTGTGCAACAAAGTCCTACCTCCATGGGCTCAGGGTGGGGGAACAGTACGCATCATGGAGATGGTTCTCATATATCTCTTGATGAAGAAAATTAAGATTAATCTTCCTGCCCTGCTGCTGGATCAGATGAGGAACTATTAGTATTCATCACACCGCTCTCTTTCATATGGCTCTGTGATCACACAACTGTTGAAAGTGAGGAAGGTTCCTCTTAGTGGAAATATTGTGTCTGTCACAGTTTTCACTTAAGCAATCCGTAAGCAAAAAGGTCTCGACATTTGTTCTGATGTGTTGAGATTTCAAGCAGAGGAACCAGAAGAAGTGGTGCAAGCCCCCAAAGAAGAAGAAGAAGAAGGTTGAGGAACTAGCAGTCCAAGAGGTTGTGCTGAAGAGGTTAGAGAACCAGGAGGGTACATTGGAGAAGATAATGCAGTTAGTCTAGGATTTATCAACATCATTTAGTACCAAGGTGGAGCAAATGGAAAAAGAGTTAGCTGAAACTCAATTGCTACTTCTTACAGTTTTAAATATTAAGACTCGGATGGCTCTAGGTATAAGTTTTGTTCCCCCACAAGCTCAGGTGTCTGCTCTTGCTGCTGCAACTATATTGGAGGTTCCAGATGTTAAGGAACCAGTACACTCTAAGGTGAACCAACAACAAACTGAAGGATGACATGATGAGGAAGAAGGGGTCGAAGAGGAACCAGAACATGGTGATGCAGATGAAGAGGAGGAGGAAGAGTATGATGGAGAGGAGTGATGTTGTTTTCTGCTCCTGTTTCCCCTCCCTTTTTAATATTATTCTATAATAACTGATTCTGTTGGGCTGTATAATTCTCACCCTATCCACGAACATTCTTTCTATGTGGATTAGGGTTCTTTTATTGAATTGGCTGCCTTGTATGGACAATTAATCTTGCTATGGTTTGAACTTTTTCACTAATCTCTCTTGTAGCATGATACTAGAATGGTGGTTGATGCCACTGTATGGATGAGCACATTTAACAATTTGTGCATATCACTTTTACTTGCAGAGTACTTTTTAATGATGCCAAAAGGGGGAAGAATGAAGTTGAAGCTTAGAATCTGCTAGTTTAGATTCACAGTTTATAGTGTTAGTTTAGGGGAGTCAGCTTTTTTTTTAAGGAACCAGTTGGATTAGCTAACTTGTTCATTTGAGTCATTGAGTCTGCTGGTTGTGCTAAAAGATATTCGAGTACTTTATTGGAGTTTCTCTGTTTCTAACTTTGTGGTTGCAGGAACTTTAAAAGTTTGTCATCATCAAAAAGGGGGAATTTGTTGAGTCCCTTAGGTTTTGATTGATGACAAACTGTTACAAGGAATAAGACTTTTTGATTGATGACATAGTTGGTTAATTGAACCAGCAAATATAGCATACTGTTTCCCTAGGCAATTTAGATATTTACATGTGCTATTTATTGATTCTAACTTGTCTTGCTACAGGGAATAGTTGAATGAATATAGTTTCATGTACTGGTGGGAACCAGTAGGAACTGTTCCCTCTACTGCTATACTGAAAAGCAGTCTTATGCTCTTTATTGTACATTAACCATGTTACATCACTACAAAAAAACTTGTTTTAGGGACGCCCTAAATAGGCAAAATTCGAAAATAAAAATTCGTCCCTAAATTTAGGGACAGATTTGTAATTTCCGTCCCTAAATTTAGGAACCGATTTTTATTTTCCGTCCCTAAATTTAGGGACAGATTTTTATTTTTTGTCCCTAAATTTAGGGATGGGTTTCGAATTTTCGTCCCTAATTAATAACAAAAAAAATCAAATTTAGGAGTGATTACTCTTAATCACTTCTTAACCACCCCTTCATCACCACTATTAATAGCAACTCGTCCAGCTCTTGAGAGGAATCAAACCCATGACCTCAAAGTCACCAACCAATTCAATGTCCCAACCAACTACTCTAAATACCAACTGGTATTCTTTATTCAACAAAAATTGTTAATATGTACTAGTAGAATTAGCTACGGATTCTAAAATCCGTCCCTAATTTAGCGAGGGATTCTAAAATCCGTCCCACTAAATTAGGGACGAATTTTAAAATCCGTTGCTATATTAGGGACGGATTTTAAAATCTGTCGCTAACTTAGGGACGGATTTTTGAATCCGTAGCTAAATTTATGATTTTTCTTATACGCTGTGTAATGGTTGAGGTAGTAGGGAAATTAGGGATGGATTTGAATTCCTTCCCTAATTTAGGGATAGATTTTCTGAAATCCGTCCCTCATTTAGGGACTTGTATCCTTACATGGGATGCGCGTCGCAATTTCGGTCAGTTTGATATATTATGGGCCTCATTCGGACACCCGTAGGGAAAGTTACGGACAAAAAAACCGTAACTTGCATTGCACATTTAGGGACGGATTTTCTGAATTCCCAACTCTTTTTGCCTCTAAGCAATATTATAAAATTAGGGACGACTCAGAAATCCGTCCCGTTTTCTAATTCCATCCCGAATTTAGGGACGGATTTATGAATCCGTTGCTAATTAGGGACAGATTTTTTATCCGTCCCTAAACTTCCGTCGCTATACGAGCTTTTTTTTGTAGTGCATCTGCAGTAGTTGATTTCTGTTGAGTCCCTTAAGTTTTGAATGATGACAGGTTACTTAATTGTGAATATAGTTGGTTTTGGGAACCAGCTGATTTAGGATACTTGTTTCCTCAGACAAGTTAATATTTATTGTGTATACATTAAAACTAACTTGTTTGTTACAGGGAACAGCTGATTACATACAAAGCTCATATATTGGTACAGAACCAATACGAGCTGTTTCCTTGACTATTATGCTAAAAAACAGTCATATATCTTTTATTGCACTTTAACCATGTTACATGTGCAGTAATAGGATGATTCCAAGACTTGAAGTGTGAAGCCTTTCGAAGACATTCGAAGAAAGAACTATGCTCAAAATTGAGGTATTCAATGGAAGAATTCAAAGTCTTAAAGATTACATGAAGAATGAATGAAATGCTTTTAATAGTTTAAAATTCTAGGAATTCATGTAATATGCTCTGTAGTGTGATTTAATTGTTATAGTTTAAGTGCTTTTGAGTGTTTTGAGTTATGGTATGAATTTTGGTACAAAGTTTGGAACAAAATTCATAACATACTCAATTAAGGAACCAAGCTGGGGAACCAGCTGTGTTCCTGAATGGAATTATGGCTGCGGTTTTGAAAAAGAGTTTTTCTAAAATATTTTAAAAGGATATTTTGAAAAAGAGTTTGCAGCTGGAATATAGATGAGAATATGAATATGCCTTAAACCTTGGAGTATATATCTTGTTCGTAATTTCCTTAGATAAAATCGAACAAGATAAATACTTTCCATAAATCTATCTTGCCTTGTGGCAAGTATAGATTTAGGAAACTAGGGTTTAGGTCATATACTATAAATACTCATCTATACTTTTAATTCAACATCTCCTCACGGATCAAAAGAGTTTAATATTTTTAAGAGAAAACACAAAAGCACAAGAACTTACTTTGAGTCACACAAGAGCATTAGTCGAGCTTATAATTTCTCTTACTTAGCTTTTAAGAAGTAAATCAAGAAAGAGAAAATTGTTATTGTAAAGGCATTCAAAGAGGGGTTGAAGCCTTTGAGTGTTTGTGAGTTCAAACACAAATTGGACTTAGATGGATCGGGTGCACATTCAGAGTTGAGTGTGGGGTGTGCTGGTTCCCGGAGTAGGGAAACAGCAGAGTGAGTGTGTTCTTTGTTTTTCGGAGTAGATTCATAAAAGAACATAGGGTAGGATCGGAGGACTTAGCCTAGAGTTGGGTGAACCTCGTTAAATACTGTGTGTTCTTTATTGCTTTACTTAGATTCCGCTGCTTACAAGAACTAGCCCAACTAGTTCCTCACATTAAGTCCGAAAAGAAAGAAAAATTGGTAATAGACAATTATATTCAATTCACCCCCCCTCTTGAGTATCACATAACCTTCAATTGGTATCAGAGCCAAGGCTTCTTGCAAGAGTAACATCTAGAGAAGTCAAGCTTGAGTACTCAAGAGTTAGGTGCGATTGGTTATGATAGCAAGACACCAAAGTTTAACGGAAGCAACTATGCATGGTGGATGAACAGGATCACGAACGTAATTATGGGGATTGATTATGAGTGTTGGCTCATAGTCAAAAATGGTCCTAACACAATCATGAAGACTGACTCTGAAGGAAACAAGACTCCAAAGGAAGATAGTGAATTGGCGACTGCTGACTACAAATTACTGGAGAAGAATGCAAAGGCAATGTCCATATTACAACAGGCCATAGGTGAGGCAGAGTATAATCAAATTTCTGGATGCAGTGCAAAAGAAATTTGGGATACTCTTAAACTTGCTTATGAGGGAACTAGTGAGGTAAAAAGATCCAAAATTGATTTACTCATGTCTAAATATGAATTGTTTGCTATGAACAAGGGTGAAAAGATDAATGATTGTTTTCGTAGATTCATGACAATAATCAATGATCTTAGATCCCTCGGCAAAAGTTTTATGATGAGGAACTTGTGAGAAAAGTATTGCGCAGTTTAACAGATGCATGGACAGCCAAGATCACTGCTATCTATGAAGCCAAAGATTTGTCTACTTTGTCTCTGGAACAACTGATTGGTTCCTTCATGACACATGAACTATTGATTGACTCTAAGTCTGAGAAGGAACCAGCCAGAGGCATAACCCTTAAGGGAATAGTAGAAGAGGATGAAGATGAGATTGACATGATTGCCAAAAGGTTTGAAAGAACACTCCGAGATCAGAGGAGGAACTTCAAAGGTAAAATTTTTAAGAAAACTAACTCATCTTCTGTAGGTTGCTTCAAGTGTGGAGAGAAGGGACATCTAATTAGAGAGTGTCCTAAGTGGAAGGACAAGCAGTCCAAGTCTGGAGAAAAGCGAGCTTTTAAGAATGCTATGATAGCATCAATGTGGGGTGATTCTGACTCAGGGTCTTATGAGGATGAAGAATCACCTAACCCTAGCGTTTGCATGACTGCCTTTGCAAACACCGAGGGAAACAACACTGATTCCGGAACCAGACGGGGAACCAGCACATTTGAAAAGTGCTTGATGGCCAAGAAGGATGTGCTGCATGAACACAAGGTAAACTTAGAACATGTTAGGCAAGATATGCATGAGTATGATAGAGATAACATGCTTGCTTTTATAGATTCCTTGCTAGATGAATGCTATAAACTAGGTGAAACTTACATAGCTGGCAAAAGAGAACTTAAAGAAAAACGTACTGAATGTGAAGTTGCTATTTCCAGTTGTGATCACATTGAAGAAGTTTGCCATGAATTAAAAGATCAAGTGGCAGAACTTGAGGTTGAATTGGACAAGTGCAAAGTGGAACWAGAAAAGGCCAGATCCTCTAAACCAAACTATCCAGTTGACGGTGAAGAAGATCTGACCTCCTGGTTCCCTAGAGACTTATCAACCTCAAGTGAGTCTCTTGATTTTTCAGCAGCTAGAGGAAAAGTAACCTTTTGTAGTAGGACTTCTTTGTTGACAGCCTTTGATATATTGGCTAGCAACCTAGAAGATCTTCACAAAGAGAATGCTTTACTCAAAGCTGCACACTATGTTGTTCCCCAAGTAGGTACCACCGATGAAATTAGTGAACTGATAGATGAATATGATGGAAAGATATGTGATTTACATGCTGAGATTCATCAATTAAAATATGGAAAGCAGCCAGTGATTATTGACATGTCTATGGATAGTATGATCTTGAATCTCAATTTACAACTTGAATCTTTAAAAAGTGATGTTGTTATAAAAGAAAAAAATGAGTTGTTAATTGAGAATCTTGAAGCAAGAGAGAAGGAATTACATGAGAGTTATAGACATGTAAGTAAATTACTGACTGCATAGGAAACCTTAGAGATATTGACATGAAATCGAGGTAACCAAGGGAAAGTTGGTCTTGGTTATAATAACCGAGGAACCAGGACTCACTGGTCTCCTAGAGAAACCACATGGATTAGGGAATTCCAAAGAGGTAAGTATGGTATGTCTAAGGACATGCATGTTTGTTATCACTGTGGTATGAATGGACACAAAATCCATGAGTGTCCAGCTAGAAAAGTTAGTATGAATTAGAACAATAAACATGTGAAATTGGTCTGGAAAAGAAAAGACCAAACAGATGCAAATGTTGTGGAAAAGGGACCCAAGAAAATTTGGGTTCCTAAAACTTGTGTTTAATTTGTTATTCCAAGCTAAATTGAGGAGAAGTACCTATTAGTATTTGGACAGTGGATGCTCAAGAAACATGTCCGGTGATGAATAGCAATTTATCACACTAGTATCCTTTGATGGAGGAAGTGTTACCTTTGGGGATAACAGCAAGGGAACCATCACTGGTTTAGATAAGGTAGGTAGGACACATTCGAATGCAATTGATGATGTATATTATGTTGAAGGCTTGCAACATAATCTTTTGAGCATCTCACAACTGTGTGACAAAGGTAATAGAGTTGAGTTTCAAGCCAACCTATGTCACATAGTCGACTCACAGACAGGTGAACTTATATGTGAGGGAACTAGGAAACATGATGTTTACATTACTTTCTTGGATAAAATCCCTCAAAATAAGTCTATCTGTTTGAGAGATATTTCAGATAATAATCAATGGATTTGGCATAAGAGATTTGGACATGCAAGCCTAACATTACTAAATAAACTTAAGTCTTAAGACTTGGTAGTAGGACTTCGTAATATCAAGTACGAGGCAAATTAAGTTTGTTCAGAATGTGTCAAAGGGAAACAGGTCAAAATCTCTTTTAAGCCTAAAATTGTTTTGAGTACCAGTAGACCCTTCGAACTTTTACACATTGACTTGTGTGGTCCCATGAGAGTTCAAAGTCGATGAGGTCATAGATATGTCTGCGTTATTGTTGATGACTTTTCCAGGTACACTTGGGTGATAATGCTTCACTCAAAAAATGAGACATTCGATGAGTGGGTTACTCTAGTGAAATAGGTGGAGAACCAGCTTTCTCCCAAGCTGGTCTCGGTAAGATCAGACCATGGTATACTGAATTTAAAATGCTGACTTTATTGATTATTGCAGGGAACATGGTATTAGTCACAACTTTTCAGCCCCAGAACACCCAACAAAATGGTGTTGTTGAAGAGAAAGAATAGAACTCTTGAGGAGATGGCCAAGACAATGCTTATTGAAAGTGGTCTCCCTAAGAGTTCTGGGTGAAGCTGTTGACACTGCTTGCTATATACTCAGAGGACTCATTAGACCTAAACTAAAGAAAACTCCTTATGACTCCTAAAGGGCAGAAAACCCAATATTCATACTTTCGTATCTTGGATGCAAATGCTATGTACATAACAATGGGAAGAACCAGCTTGATAAATTTGACCTAGGAGTGATGAGGGAATATTCTGGATATTCTTCTCAAGTAAAGCATATAGAGTCTTTAACAAAAGACTCTGTGTGTTGAGGAAGGTGTTCATGTTGTTTTTGATGATTTAACATGTCTTCTGAGATTCCACAGGTTGAACCTGATGAGATTATTGGACTCTGGAGTTCACGGGAACCATGCTGGTTCTCCGAATGAAGAGCAAGCTAACTAGGCTCACCTACTGTCCACAGAACATCATGGTGGAGAGCCTAGAGAAGAGATGTGAGGATACAAATAGGGAACCAGGACCTGATGTTTCCAGGATGACAGGTAGAAGTTCAGGGGAACAAACAGACAAATAACAATGAACAACCTGAACTTGAGGAAAGAGAGGTAAGGGAAACAACACGATGAAAATCCTTCTGGTCCTCGGAAGAGGAAGAGATTATTGATCTGTGGTTCCCAAACAAATGAGGAAGCACAAAATGATTTTCTCTAAAAGTTTTAATAAGTTCTTCTCATCCCCTGATCAAATCATTAGCAACATAAATAAGGGGATTCAAAACAAGAAGAAGTGTTTACCAAAACTTTTGTGCTTTCTATTCATCCTGTCTAGTTAGAACCAACTGACTATAAAATGGCCTTACTGATCCTGATTGGGTCTAGCAATGCAAGATGAGTTAAATCAGTTTCAAAGAATGAAGTTTGGCATCTTGTACCTAGACCTAAGGAAAGGTCAGTCATTGGTACGAATGGGTCTTCAAGAAACAATTGGATGACCTAGGTACCATAGTCAAACAAACAAAGCAAGGCTAGTTGTGCAAGGTTACAATCAACAAGAAGGAATAGATATGATGAAACTTTGCACTGTAGCTAGATTAGAGGCTATTAGAATATTAATTGCTTATGTGCTCACATGAATATGACGTTGTTTAAGATGGATGTGAAGACTGCCTTCTTAAATGGATATTGAAAGAAGAGGTATATTGTTGAGCAGCCTCCTGTTTTTGAAGACAAGTTGTTCCCCAAACATGTGTACAATGTGGACAAAGCTTGTATGGATTAAGCAAGCACCAAGGCTTGGTATGAACGTTGTCCAACTTCTATGAAGAAATGATTACAAAAGGGAACAGTGGACAAAACTTGTTTTATCAGAAACCAGGGGAACCACTTGATTATAGTACAAATTTATGTGATGATATTTTATTTGGTGCTACTAATCAGGTGATATGTGATGAGTTTGCTAATCTTATGCGAAGTGAATTCGAAATGAGCCATGGATAGGGGGA
>SNQN01006654.1:0-16789 GCA_008642245.1 Bassia scoparia | reverse complement strand
ATAAACATACATACATAACATACAACATACATACATACAATACATACATACATACAACATACCATACATACATACATACATACATCATATACATACATAATACATACATACAACTACATACATACATACATACATACATACATACATACATACATACAGGAATAGAGGCATGTGGAAAAAACAACTTAGATGAAAAACTATATATATATTTATTTTTGGTTTTCACTGTTTCGTATACATTGGTTTCATTGGATCCTGACTCTCTCTCTCTCCTCTCTTCTCTCTATATAGAATATATATATATATTATATATATAGGAAAAAGGATCATGTGAAAACCAAACCTTTAAGTGAAAACTAAACCTCAGGTGAAAACTTCTAATCTTGACCGTAGGATCTCGAAATGAAAGGCCACCTTAATCTAGCAATATACTTATAATTGTAAATGGGGTACATTGGAGGTTTAAAGGGGTACGCGTGTTGCTATCGTGTTTTGGGAGGTTTGTTTTTTGTACTGTTCATCAATAGTAGCTTCAGGTCTCGTGTACCCCTTTAAACCTCTAATGTACCCCTTAAAATGTTAAATGTACCCACTTGATTTGGTTTTCGCGTTTTCATATAACTTGTTGTTTTTATTGGATCCTGATTTGGTACACTTGTTTAATTTAGAACATTTGAGAAAATTTAGGACATTTTTGCACACATTTTAGATTTTTTTTTACGATTTAGGACATTTTCGTATACAATTTAGGACATCTTTTGCGATTTAAGACATTAACACACAATTTAGGACATTTTTATGTACGACATTTGCATATACAATTTAGGACATTTTTTTGCGATTTAGGACATTAGCGCAAACAATTTAGGATATTTTCATTTAATTTAGAACAAATTAATAATTTAAGATATTTTTTTTGCGATTTAGGACATTAGCACATACAATTTAGGACATTTTCATATAATTTAAGACAATAACATAATTTAGAATATTGTATTATTTAGGACATTTTAAACAATTTAGAACATTTATTTATAAGATTTAAGACATTTTTACATTATTAAACACATATTGAAATAAATTTATAACACTTTCTCTCTCCTTCCTCACCCAAACCCACACTTACTATCAACGCTACTACCACCACACCCAACACCACCACCACCACCACCACCGCACCCTCCCACCCTAGCACCACCGTCGACCACCCTGGCATTGCCACATAAACCCCCAACCACCACTGCCTTCGAATTAACATTGCCATTGCCTTCATTGCACTCAACCACGTCAGCACCCAACCACCCCAACGCTGCACCACATAACCCCCGCACAAACCCCTAGCCACTAACACCACATGCATTTTGTCGTTTATGACATAAACTTATATAATATAGGACATTTTTATGATTTAAGACATTTTTGATAATTTAGGATATTTTTCAAAAATATTTAGAACATTTAGGACAATTTCAAATTTCGACATTTTCTCCCTCCTCCCTTCACCCCTTTCCCTCCCAACCACGGTCAAACACCACCACTTCAGCCACCATGCTCACACTCAMCCTCAACCACTCGACCCCACCCCAGCTTGCACCACCTCACCCTCACCACACCCACAAGCCCTCACGCACCCATCCAGCCCTAACCAATGCTACACAAACCCCACCCAATGCCTACCCTTACCTGCACCAATCGCACCCTTTTAACCACACCCTCACCCGCACCCATTGAACCACAGTACACCCTCACGCACACCCCAGCCCGACGCCACACCACCACCTCCATCCTCACCCTCACACGCACCTTACCACCGTCACAAACCCCACCCACCACCTACACTTTGCCGTAAAATCGAACCCACCACCACTACAAAATTACAAAAACCACCAAATCAAACATAAATTGAGGGAGGAGAGAGAAAGGCGAGTGTCAATCAATTGTTGTTGTTGTGCTAGAGATCGAGTCAAGGAGGGCTAGGAGATAAGGGAGGACAGAGAAGGGCAAGTGAGTGGGTCAGGTGGGCCGTGGGTGGGTTGACGTGGTGGTTTGATTGGGGTTAAGGTGAGGTGTAGGTGGTTCAATGATTAGGATGTATCGGTGGTCTGAGGTTCGATTGGGGTTCAATGGTTAGGGTTAGTCGATGGGTCGGTGGTTCGCTGCGATAGTGGGTCGATGGGGCTGTGAGGAGAGAGGAGGAGAGAGAAAATTAAGAGGATAGAGAAGAGTGAGGGAGGAAAGATAAATAAAAAGTCAAGGTTTGAAAATATTACTTAAATGCCATTACTAACTCAATTAATTAATCTAGGCTTTTGGATGAATTGTGTTCAATGGCTCAGATTTGTTCTCACATAAGCTAATGTTCTCATATAAAGAGGGTGTTCTCACATGAGCCTAATCCTCTCACATGAGGATACATACATACATACATACATACATACATACAACATGTAGTTTGTGTGTGTGTTGTGTGTGTGTGTGTTGGTGTTTGTGTGGTTTGTTGTGGTGTGTGTGTGTGTCTAATATATAATATATATATATATAAATATATAAATATATTAATTATATTATTAAAATAAATATAAATATATATATGATAGAATATCTATGATGTATGTATGTATGTGATGGTATCCTTACCATACTAAAAGTTTATAAGAGGATTTGACTATTCATCAAAATGAATAGGAGGGGAAAATAATGAACAGCACTTGGCCAACGCACCAATCCACCTCCCATGCAAACTCCCTGCAACCTCCCATCAAAGCTCCCACCAGGCACTTTCACTTAGCTCAAACCAGCCGCCCTCAACTATCTCTTCCTCTAGTTCCAAACACTAATTCCATGGCTACCTGCATCGCTTCCTCTTCTTCAACCTGCCACCATCTCCTCTCAACAAACATGGAACGAATTTCCAGCAACTTGTCCGGCCTCTTACAAGCTCTTTAAATGAATTTTTAAATCTGGATGGGAACGAAGAAAGGAGGAGGAAAGATTTTTATCGAATATAGAAGGTAAGATTTACATTTTTTAGGTTAACAAATCCTTCTGCTTTAATTTCGAACTTAACTTCATAATAATTGGTAATTGAAATTGTTGGTTCTTGTTGTTTTGATGTCGACATATTGATTGATCCGTAACTCAATGATCTACAGCTTAAGAATTTTCAAGCCAATATCATAATTTGATTAATGTGTTTCCTGTTTTAAATTTGTTTTTCAAAATTCCCTAATTCTTTCTGTAGATCAACAATTTGCTTTAGGAGATAATTCAAGTTGATCCTTAACATACAACGTGTTTCAAATATATATTCCTTTCCACTTTTATTAGCTCAGTTACATATTAATTCAATTGTTATCTTCATGTCTACTACATGGCTGTGGATTTCCTTGTTTGTTTAGTTGGTTGTTTCATCCTATCTTTATTGATTTTGATTTCGATTATGGTGATATTTTCTTTTGTGTTTTGTAGTAGCTGTATAATTGGTTCATTGGCAAATGTGGTTGCGAGCTTCTCTTGCCTTGTTTTGCTATTGATTTTTATTTTTTGTTTCTCTATTATCTAATTTTTAACTGAAATTTATATATCAGGTTAATTAGTTGTTGAAATTAGAGAATAAGAATGTGGTTGAGGAATCCTGGTTCATTTGTCAATTTTGGGTTTGTTTCACACACAAAAATATACCTATATCACACCACGCGCCTATATGTGTTCGCACATAATATACATGCATTTATCGTATAATTAGCTATCGTTGTGATTCTTTTATATATAGTTAAACGATATTTTTTTGTCGATATGAGTTGAGGAAGTAATTTTGAAAGAACCTATCGCGTACGCCTCATAAGGAATAGCGATGCATAAGTTGTGTTGCGTCGCATATTATATAAGAGGCGATGCATAAATCAACGCTATCGCGCGTTAACGATAGCCTCTAACATATATAGATACGTTAAATATTAAAGTAGGACGTGGGCCGTGCCCTCAGCGTACAGCGAAGCGTCGCGGCTTGGTACTAACATCGGGCTTGCGTGCCTTGAGCCACGGAACCCGCACGGAAGTGCATTGGGTTGTTGTCATAAGGGAGTCGCCACCAGTGCCTATAAAGGTTATTCACGGAGCCGCCGAAAACGTTGGTGCCAAATTAATGGCCCCACGTTCTAGATCCAGTAACCAGTTCGTGGTCGGGACATGTACGAATCAGAATCTGTAACCCAATTCGCCGCATGTAGCGGCCTTATACTCGGTCTCATTGCAATTCCATTCATCGCGGTTATTGAAATGCACATATCTTACATTTAGCACCTTAGAGCGTACTAATCCTAAAGATTACAACGAAAGTGGGTTTCTATTAGCAAAGAGACTACCTAACCTAGAAAATTGTGACCTACTTGCGTTAATCAAATTAAAACGGCCTAAAACCGGTTGTCCATAATTAATCTGATTTAAAGTGATTCACATATTTCCGTCTTTATTTAGCAAAATAATATAAATGATGTACAAACCATGACATGCGAATATAATGAAATTCAAATCATATATACAAATCTTACCCTGAATCACAAACAAAACAAATGTAGTTCGTAATAAAAAACGAGCGAAATGAACTTCCGCTTTGGATCGCTATAACAACAAAAATCGTAAGTATTTTGACAAGTGATATATATAATTAATAAAATGAAATAAAGAACGAAAACATAGAAAACGTTAACCACTCCTACATTATTTACTATATTATAATAATATTGATTCTACATGTTTTTTAATTAGATTGACTCGTAATAGTTATTAATTAGATTAGGAAATGAGAATAGTTTATGTGTTATGTTTGCGAGTAATCTCAGAACGTAAACCTTTGTTATCGCTTGTTGAATCGAAACAGAATCGATGCTTAGAACTCAAGAATCGTATGTATTAGAAGTGTGTGAGAGAGTGTATGAGAGAGATGATAAGCATAGAGAATGAATACGCAGTTAGGGACGGGGAAATAGAATAGACGTTTGGTCCGAAATGGACAAAGGCAGCACGTTTATATGCACAGAGGGGAAAAAGAGGGAAAAACCCTGCGTATATACGCAGGCTTTGCGTATATACGCAGCCTAGGAGGCTATATACGCAGGCCCTGCTAAACGCTCAATTATTCTCGCGGTATTTTGATTCCTCCGATTTTATTTCGTGAGTGCTGATTCGACGCACCAGACACCCTTGCTCTCCAACAAGGAGTTCTAGAGTTCTAGAAGTTCCACTATTTCCGGTATTTGTTATTTGTATTTTTTTTGATATTTCTGCGTATAAAACTTATAAAAATCATAGAAAAATATAAAAATCAGAAAAAATAATCTAAAAATACTGGTGAGCTCAGAAAAATTGAGGAGTGGATAAACGTAGAAATCAAAGAAATCACCAGTATAAATTATTTAAAAACCTTAAAAATAAAAAGAAAACCTAAAAATAGAAAATAATTAAAATAAATAAAGAAAATATTATGCCCCCTTTATTTGTCCTTTGCTCAATAGTTCCGAGTATGACCTCACGTATTTCCAACTTTTGTGAGTTCAAAGCATCTTTTCTAAGTCGAAACAATCGCGAGACGCGGTATATTTCATCACTGATTACTCTTTTTGGGGAGACACTTTTTGGTGTCTACACTAAACCTATCGCGTCGCCTCTTATGTATAATGTGACACGTTAGACATAACCTATCGCATCGCCTCTAAAATAATATATGACACGTTAGGTATGTTAACCTATCGCGTCGCCTCTTATGTAATATATGACGTGTTAGACATAACTTATCGCGTCGCCTCTAAAGTAATATATGACACGTTAGATATGTTAACATATCGCGTCGCCTCTAATGTAATATATGTCGCGTTAGATTTATAACCTATGGCGTCGCCTCTAAAATAATATGTGACACGTTAGATATATTAACCTATTGCGTCGCCTCTATATGACACGTTAGGTGTATTAACCTATCACGTCGCCTCTTATGTAATGTGTGATGCGTTAGGTGTTTTTACCTATCGCGTCGCCTCTAATGTAATTTGCGATGCATAAAGTTATCGTGTCACCTCTAATGTAATATGCGAGGCACAAAGATATCGCGTCACCTCTAATGTAACATGCGATGCATTAGGTATATTACTTATCACGTCGCCTCTAATGTAATATGTGACGTGTTAGGTGTATTAACCTATCGCGTCGCCTCTAATGTAATATTTGACACATTTGATATATTAACCTATTGAATTGCCTCTAAAATAATATATGAATATATGACGCGATAGATGTAGTAATATATTTTTTATTTTTTAATAATTGAATTCTCACAAATGAGGCCCAAGAGCCTAAAATTCTATTTTATCTTCTTTTACCCACCCTCACCCTACCCTCACCCTCACTGTCACACTATTTTCTCAAACCCTAAAATAACTCTCATGAATAGGTGGTTCACAACACTAGCAATCGACCTCCACAGCTCCACACAATCATCCTCTTCTCGTTCCTCCTGTCATAGCATTGACAACACACTTATTCTTCTTCCTCCTCTCACGGCACTCACCATGCCCTAGTGACGCCCCTTGACGAAGCAACAACAGAACCAAGAGCAAGCAGCATGAATGGCCCTCCATGAAGTCCAACAGCCCCAAATGACGAAGCAACTAGCAACTAACAATCTAATTGGCGATTTAGTCATCTACTACCCAAATCATGCCCTAATTTGCAAAATTCTGAGTTTAGGTTGGAATTTCTTAGATTTACGAATTTCGGGCTCTAAAATCGAATTCCATTATGTTAATTTGGCCTGTTTTCTGTTTCAATTTATACCTGGGTTTTTGTTCAAATTTTGTTGGGGTTTTGTTCGAAATTTCGTTGGTTTTTGTTCAAATTTTGTTTGGGTTTTGTTCAAAATTTTGTTGGTTTTTGTTCAAATTTTGCCTTGTTGAATTCTGATATGATTTTTTTATAGCGTTCTAAATATATCTTGAGCTCTGATATGATTATTTTATGAATTCTGAACTATTTTCTGATCTATATTCATAATTTTTGATGAATAAAACTGCACTATTTAGGGCCTCTAAAGTTGTATTGTGATGCTCTAATCTGATTTGTTTTTTTCTTGTCAGTTCAGCTAATACTTGTTTGCCTCTGGTTTTTACTATTTTTGACCTCTGTTATTAGAATTAGCTTCTATTTCTGCACAAACTTGTAGATCGTGAAAAGTTATTGATTTAGGCACAAGAATCCCAATTCGGATATATACTAAAAGTTATGAACGTTACAAGTTTGGCCGAATGCTGTCTATATATTGGATGTGCATGAGGAACCTTTTCTTTGAGTGCAGTGCTGACAATCCTTACTTTGTTATGAAGGTTTTGCAATTAGATAGACTCTTTTAGAATGTTATTGATCAGGAGTGGCTTTCTTACGTTTTATTCTTTTCTCTTAAATCTAAAACACGGATTGTGCTCAGTCTAGAATTTTTGAATTTTTGATTTGATCAAATGGGTTTTGTTTATTTGTGTTTCAAGAATCAATGTATTGTATACCATATTCAATTGTGTCATATTATGGGTTGGGCAAGCAAGAGGTCGTGACTCAATTTTGTTGGTTGGAAAGCTATACTAGTAGAGAGCAGCAGTAGGTTATCAAAATGAGTGTTGTCATCCATACTTGGAGCGTATCTGCTATGAAACCAAGCAGTTGGGTTCTAAGTTATGTGCTGCTTAGATTATCCATTACTGGATGGTTCTAGTAAGTCAACAGCCTTTTTCTTGTTTGTCAAGTGTGTTAATTCCATTAGTGACCTCGTTTAAAAATCGGCGACAATGTTAAGGTTTCAACTTTTAAACATAAATTTCCATCTGGTGTTTTTAATTGTTGTTCAGCTTGTCTTCTGCAAAACGTCAAATGAATCTAACCTTAGTCAACTTAAGAGGATGTCAGCTTGATTTTAGTCTTTTAAAAAGGAATTATAATCAAGATGTTAGTAGGTATACATGAAATTGATTAACTGAAAACTTTGATTGTATAATTAATTATTATTGTTTGATGGATGGGTGCCCCTTTCAGCTGCCATATTAAGGAACAGATACTCATTACACACATCCATTTTAATTTTCATAGTCTGGCAAAACAACAGATGTTGCAAGCAGAGTAGCTGAAGCTTGTGGTCAGACCTATGTTTCAGCCCTATTCACGGAGCTCTATTGTTTTATCACTTCATTTTTAATTATTCCTGCAGGTCAGGGGTAATGTTGGTCGAAGATTACAAGATTTTCATTTTAAGATAATAATTGAAATTGTGATAATTATTAGTGAAAAATGGTCTAAGATTTTATTAAATAATTGTATAGTATATTTATAGGATTTAAATTAGTACTACACAAATTGTATAGTGTTTGGATCTTTATTAATATAAATTATATTGTTTGATATAGTTAAATTTGCTACATTTTCTTTTGGATTTATTTCGGTAATATTATTATTATTGTTATATATATGATATATATCTATATATATTAATATATATATTTATATATAATATATATAATATATATATTATATATTTATCGGACTACTTATCGCGTGCTCTTATAATAATAGGTGACACATAATGCTACCTATCGCGTTGCCTCTTATATAATAGGGATGCATTGTACTATCGTGTTGCCTTTAATATACGACGCATATGGTACCTCTGCGGCGCTCTTTTATAAAGGGACACAATATGCTACTATCGCGTCGCCTCTTATATAATAGCGACGCATATGTAGCTATCGCGTCGCCTCTATATATAGGCGACGCATTGTTACATATGGCGCGCCTCCTATTATTGTTATTATATTATATAAAACAAAAGTGGTATATTATATATATTATTATTATTATTATTTTATTATTATTATTATTATTTTATTATATATTATTATATATATATATTATATAATATATATATACATTTATATATATAATATATTGCATATGCACTTATCGAGTCGCTCTTACATTAGAGGCGAGCATATTGTTACTATCGCGTTGCTCTTACAATTGGGGACGAATTGCTATGAACTTATCGTCGCTCTGTACATTAGATGGCGACGCATATGTTTACCTATTGCGCGCCTCTATAGTAATATGTGATCATATGCTACTTATATCGACGTCGTCTTATATAATAGGCATGCATAGCTAACTATCGCGTCGCTCTTATATAATAGGCACGATAGTACGTATGCGTCGCCTTTATATAATAAGGCGACCATATGCTACCTATCGTCGCTCTTATATAATAGGCTACGCATATGTTACGTACGTCGGCTCTTATATAGAATAGGCGACGTATATGCTACCTATGCGTGCCTCTATATATAGGCGACGCAATGCTATAACGTGTCGTGTTATATAACATGAATTTTAGCACGGATGCGTGCATGGTATAGATCTCGCACACATATAGCTTTTTAGCACGTGATTGTGCATCAGTATTATATTACAGTATTGTTAACATTAAGAAATACATTTATTATATATAATAAGTAATCAAAAACTTTTGAAATTATCTGACAATGAATATTTTACTTCTCAAATTAAATGTGAAGAATAGTTATCACTTGATTTATGGTTGTCGAAAAAGTTAGTGACAAAATAATTAACTTGATCACTTAAGAAATTAGTAAAAAATGATTCAATAGAACAAATTTGAAAATTCTAAATGAAACATAGATTGAAGGGATTTTTTATTCAACTACTATTACACTAAATGTATAGTTTTACATACATTTCATCATACATTAAGATTAATATCTACTATGCTTAGATACATATAGTGAAAAATTAAGATTGTGTATTGAGTTGTTTTCGAATGGGGAAGAAGTGTGGTTTATATAGTAGATTGTACAAATTGTATTTGGTGTCTAGATTCATCATAATTGTGTATATAAATGTCATTCTTTAAACTGTCTAGGTTCATTATATTGCATGCTTGATCTATATAAATGATAACAATTAATTTTGCAACTTTTAAGAAAATCAATGTTAATTAGCAACGATATTTTTGGTCGTTTTGTAATTTGATAAATTAATGCAAATATATTTGATTGATTGAAATATTCACGCTAAATTTCCTTTGTTAAAATTTATTTACTCAATGATTTTACATTGATATTTATGTCTTTACTTAAACTTGTTTGGAATGTTATTTGACTTCATTTTTAAAATCTACACTAATATTAATTCATTATGGGCATTATAGTATATTCATAGGGGGGACACCATAGCTCCCCCCTTGGCTTATATAATAGAGATAGGTGACACATATGCTACCTATCGCGTCGCGTCTTATATAATAGGCGACATATATGCTACCTATCGCGTCGCCTCCTACAATTGAGGCAACACATATGCTACCTATCGCATCGCCTCCTACATTAGAGGCGACGCATATGCTACCTATCGTGTCACCTCTTACATGAGAGGCGACGCATATGATACCTATTGCGTCGCCTCTTATATAATAGGCGACGCATATACTACCTATCGCGTCGCCTCTTACATGAAAGGCGACGCATATGCTACATATCGCGTCGCCTCTTACATAGAGGCGACACATATGCTACCTATCGCGTCGCCTCATACATTAGAGGCGACACATATGCTACCTATCGCGTCGCCTCTTACATGAGAGGTGATGCATATGTTACATATGGCGTCGCCTCTTACATTAGAGGCGACGCATATACTACTTATCACAATGCATAGAAAATGGCCTATCGCGTCGGCTTTTTTTATAGGAGGCGGCGCATAAACATACCTAATGCGTCGCCTATAGAGGCGTCGCATTAGGTATGACACCTATCGTGTTGAGGGCTATCGCGACGGGCCAAATGGCGACGCGATAGGCCATTTTTAGGCGACGCGAAAGGTGTTTATTTAGTAGTGTTTGGTCGAATTTCTAGCCATTTTTTTCTAGGTTGAGTTAGTACAATAATGTGTGATGCAACCTTGATGTCTTAATTTGCTTAGGGTTTACTAGACTAGGCTAATCGTCTTTTCGGTGACCACGAGACTACGAGAGTTTTGCCAAGAATTTTACAAGTGTTTATTTTGTTCTTTTTTATTTCTGTTTTCAAGAAATTAAAGATAGCTCTTTTTCGTTTATCTGGGTTTAATCCTTTTGTTGCATATTATTGCTATCTGCTTTGACTTACCTTTTATGTTGCTTGATTGACAATATTCAGGGAGATGGCGACAAGCACTAGAAGTTCTATGTTGCTCTCATCTCTTTTGTTTATCGTGGTTCTACCTCTTAAAGTAATTTACAGAGAGAAGATGGCATTGTCCGAGTTATACACCATTCTTGAAGGGTTCATCATTTCCCTACTATTTCTTTGCCTTTGTAGTGAGTTTTCCATCTGATTCTGTCATTGTTGTATAGTTGTTTGGGGTTACACACTCTCGGGATAATTGGTCTTGTGTATGACTTATGATTAGTTACTTTTGCTCTTCTACTCTTGCAATTCATTGGAAAATTTCAAGAGTCCTCTGGCACCAAAATTGAATGGGGTGCTGGTAAATTCAAACTCTCTTTTGCTGTTTTCTATTAATTTGATTCAATTTTTTTAAAAGAATAGAGTTTTGTTTGTGAAGTTGTTTTGACACTTCACAATATTGAGCAAAGCAATTTGAGGCTTTAAAGTCTTGGGCATCTTAATTTCAAGGGGATGTATATTAATTGATTGACTTGTACCATGTATCTGTGTTACTTTCAGATTTGTTAGCAATTTGACCGGATCATATATGCTCGAGATATTCTCACTCACAATTGTTATTCCTGTGAGTTTTTTTCCTTTTCACTTTTATGAATGATGCTTCCTTAATTATTCTTTCTTGTTTAATTTATACATTGACATGGAATAAATTTATTAATTATTCTTAGTTAATATCAGGTGATTGTACTACTTCGACGTGCAATTGGATTTAATTACGTTTCTGCAGGTATGTTTTTCTGTGTAATGCTTTTCCTTTTTTTTTTTGAATATTGGTTTTTTACCATAAGGTTTTTAATGTATCCAAATTTCTCCTGCTTGAATATTATTTAGGTTAATCTTAATGATCTGAGGGTCATCAGATTAATGTTGTTTAGCTTTATGGTAGTGCGAAACTGACATAAGAATATATGAGCAGGGTGAATGGTGGAGTGTAGTAGTGATTGAGATTATCATGATTTTGTGTTTATGATTATAATTGTCGTAATTTGGTCGAACATACAATGCAAAAGTAGGAAGACCAAGGAAATGGCATTCGAAGGGACAAATATTAAATCTGTAATGACTCAATATTAGGGGGACAAGGGTAATAGGTGTTCAGAATAATTAGATACTACAATTTAGTAGACGTTTCTAGGATTTTTAGTTTGAAGTTGTATAAATATTGCTATTTGTTGAATGCCCCTTTGTTTGGATATATGTTCAAGTGTCAAATTAACTCTTTCAAGAATTATCCCTTTTTGGTCTAAAATGAGTGTCACTACTGAGTGGAAATGAAGAATCTTTGATAATATGGAACTCCATACATGAGCAACTAGGTGGCTAGGCTATTATGATGATTGAGAAGTAATATGATTTTTGTTTACTTCTTTAGAAACATATTTTAAGTTATTGTTACCCTATATTTGATATGACATAATAAACCAAAAGACAAAACATTTAATCTTGTTTTCTAAGTGGTTAAGGTCATGATTAATTGTGGAGAAATTTTGAGGAGTATCGACAAGTAAAAGAATAATGTCAGACAAACAAGGAAGCAAGTAAGAGTATTGCAGATCAATCAAGTAGCATGAGTTGTTATTAGTTTGATGTTAAAGGAACTTGGGAATGGAATAGTTTCAATATGAAAGGAACTAGTATAGGTTTAATATGAAATATAATAATAGGTCCAATGGAACGAACGAGTTCTATGAATAGTCACTTAAATGGAATGTTCCTATTCTATTCAAATGGACATAGTCATCAAATGGAACTATTCCAAACAAAAGAACTAGGTCCAATATAAGAATAGTTATATTATATATCTCTACTCCACGTAAGTATTAATTTGTGAATTTAAATGATTAGTTAGATAAATTTATTTATGAGTCTAAATATAGATTTATTTTACAAAAGATTTTATTATCAAAGGATATTATTTATCAAAGTTTAATAAAATGTTTTGGAAAATATCTAAAACAAATTTAATTACTATCTATCTACTGACCATAAACGGGTAGTGGATAGAAGTTGGACTTAGTTGGTTGATTACAGGAACACTGTAGTAGTGTTGTTAGTGGATCATGGGATAGTTCAGGAAACACTGTAAGTGTAGTGGGATCATAAGTGGTGGAGTAGTGGAACACAATTATTTTTGGAGAAAAAGATTTTGAAAACTATAAAATCAAGCTTTAGTGTTTGAGAAAAATTGGACATCCAGACTTAAGCATTGAGGCGTAAATAGAGTTTCTAATCTTAATCTAAGTCATTTGTTCCTTGTTCTATACCAAGTTCCTATCTAAGAGTTTAATCATTCTGTAAGTTTGGTTTGGGGTAAGGGAATTTGAGTAATTTCCTGTAATCAAGGTTGAGTGAAGCTTGAGAGAGTATTGAATTAGGCTTTGAGTTAAGCCTGTGAAGAGAGAAAGAAGACTCGTGGAAGTCAGTGAGTTTCAACAGTTAGAGGGACTGTTGATTGGAACTTGAGTTCTAGTGGAACTCAGTTGCCGAGTCGTATAGGATGTAACAAGAGTTGTTTGCCCTATATTGTGAAAAAGTTTGAGTTAAAATTCCTAGTGGTCGAGGTTTTTCCTTCCTGATTGGCCGGGAAGTTTTCCTCTGCAAATCTCTTGTCTCTCCATTGTCCTTTACAACTTAATTAAGTCCATCAAGAAATTTCAATAGGACTCAGTACGACAATTACCCTTTGTAGTATCCATTCAAGACAAATGTATTGTAGATAATCTCCTGGGATTTAAGGAATAATGAAAGGAGTGCAAGAAGTTAAAAATGAAAATAAATAAAATAGTAATTAGTGAAGTTAGTGGATTGACAATAATCCTGTGGTGGAATAGTATTGCTTAATGGTTGCTCTTGTGTTATGTAGAATGCTTTTAGATATTTCACAGGAGTCACTCTTTATTATGGACACGAAATAATGATATGTTACTGTCTGGATCACATAAGTTGCATACTTAGCATTTCATATAGCTTGTTTTCTGTGACTAGCCACATAACTATTTATATCGTGGCAATATACATAACAGACTCGTTAGTCCGAACACATCCGTAAATAACATAAATAAACAAAGAGTACAGCTATAAAGGCCACAAATGAGGCCATATCAAAACTACACTAACCAAAAAAAAAATAAAAAATCTGCTGCTTCTCTCTCCTTCGCAATCTTTTCCTTATCTCTCTTCTTCAATCTTCTCCTTCTTCTCTCAATCTTCTGCAATTTGAAAATGAAGACAATATTGTAGATGATATAAACGATGAAGAACACATAATAAAGCTTCTTATAAAACAGGTAACAATTTTGAAATAAAAAATTAATTATCCGATTACTTTTGTACTACATGTGATTTACTTTTCAAACATAAATGATTTGTAAAAAACTAGAGAGAAAACACAACAAACAATATAAATATAAGCGAAACTATACTATATGGAATTAACTTTTCTGAAATGTTACAATCGTTTTCTGAATTATATGAATACTTTTATGAAATATCATAATTACTTTCTGAATTATAGAGACTTCTTTTCTGAATAAATGAACACTTTTAGAAATTATAAACTACTTTTGAAATATATGAAACTACTTTTATAAAATTCACAATTACTTTTCTAAATTTAAGAAGTACTTTTACGAAATATATACGACTTTGGAATACTATGACTACTTCTGCACAAAAAAATAATATAAAACTACTTTTATGAATTATAGAATTACTTATTCTGAATTATAACTATGAACTACTTTTATGAAATATCACCATTACTTTTTTGAATTATAGAAGTACTTTTACGAATTATATGAATACTTTTATAAAATATATGAACTACTTTTATGAATATCACAATTATTTTCTAAATTATAAGAAGTACTTTTACGAATGTATATGAACTACTCTTATAAAATATATGAACTACTTTATGACATTATCACAATTAATTTTTGAAATATAAGAACAACTTTTACGAAATATATGAATGAACTACTTTTATGAAATATAATGATCCACTTTATGTAATAGATGGACTACTTTATGAAATATTATGATTATTTTTCGAATTATAAGAACTAATTTTACGATTATACGAACTTTTTGAATAATATGAACTACTTTTCTGATATATGAACTACTTTATGACATACATCTTAAAACTATTGTCTTATTTGCACAAATAATACTTGAAATTAAATCATGAGTAAATACCTGCATCATAAATTACAATAACTGATATCGTCTATATAATAAAGTGAATTGGGAAAACACAAAGTTTGCCAACATTAAAAACATCCTCACATATCATCTCAAAGCTACAAACGACAAAATTAATAAGGCAATTAACTTATTTTGAAAGACCTTATTAAGGGAATGGAGCAGATTGTTTGTTTGAGCGAGTTAGGTGTAGTTGAGAAGCGATTCAGCTATGATGAATTATTGGTGCCCGAGTACTGATGCAAGGATTTGGGTCATCATGTAGGGTATATCAATTGTTTTACTTGGATGACCCGAGTACTACTATGCCATCGCCGCCGAAGGTTCAAACAAATAGATCTGAATTTCAATTGCAAAATAGAGTGAAAAAAATAGAAGAGAGATCCGAGATTTCGATTTTTGTAGGAGAGAGAAATATAGTGAGTGAAAATGAAGGTAAGGAGAAAATTCAAAGAGGGTGAAAATGTAGGAGAGAGAAAATGTAAAGTGGTTGAAAATGAAGGAGTGAGAAAATGTAGGGTGAGTAAAAATGGAGGAGAGAGAAAAATCAAAGAGTGAAAATGGAAAGAGATTGAAAAAGATGAGACAAGACGTAAAAAATGTTGAATGAATTGACAAAAAAAGAGAAAACAATAAAAAAAAATTGCTTAACGGAGTCCGTTATGCTAAATAAATGGGCTCCGTTATGCATGTTAATGGGCTTTTGAAATTAGAAGGCCACACAATAGTGTTAAAATGTGGCTTGCCACATCCAAATGTTTGTGTTTCATAATAGACCTCTAGAGTATTGATTTTGCTTTGGAAAATGATTGAGCAACTCTTACTGTTGCCAAACACATTAAAATAAAATATTCTTGTGTGTGCAATAAATTGGAGAGGGTATATAAAATTAGGTGTTGTTTGGTTGTACAAAAATAATGGGGGTAATTAAAAATTATGAGAATTGCAAAATATGAGGTTGGTTTGGTTAGCCTCCAAAAGTGTATGTGTAGTCTACTCAAATTATTGTTTTTATTTTTTGTTAACCAATAAAAACTCAATATGGGGAGGATTATCAACCCTTAAAGTAGCTGCAACAATGATTTTATTTTTCACCAAATTGATGAAAAATAAAATCACCTAGCTACAACAATGAAAAAATGGGAGAAATAAAAAATCACTCCATGATTTTTCATGGAACTCGTCTCTCAAAGACGAGTTGTGTGATCGATCACTACTGTTGGGCCCCACGCTTGCTGTCTCCATTTCTCTTTTTTTTCGTCAGTTTCTGTCCAAAACGACGTGTTTTGGCTCACCACAAGCCAAAACGACGT
>SNQN01006653.1:11625-32811 GCA_008642245.1 Bassia scoparia | reverse complement strand
TTTGTATATATTCTCAATCACCTTTTATAATTCTTTAAATAAGATCGGAATTATTTGTATACATTAAAGTCAGATAATTATGGACGTCGGTTTTCTAGGACCTATTAATTTATTGATACAAAGTGATCGCTTATTATTGTAGAAGTCATTGTTTCTATAATAGTAACACTTAGTAAATTTAGAATTAGAGGCTAATAAGGCTAAATTTGCTAAGTTGTGTGCATCAATGAATGTGCTTAATGGAATTACAATGAAGAGTAGAGGCCACTACATGCGGCGGATGGGTCAAGGATTCAATTGTACCATGTCCCAAACACAACTAGTTACTGGATTGGACGTGGGCATTGTTTTGGCCAACATTTGGGGGATGGTAGAGTATATGCATGTTTGAGAATAAGCATAGGAAGCTGGAGATTGAATTATGAGTGGTCGGAATGTTGTAAGTGTCAGGAGTGAGATGCGGGACGGATGCGTTATCGGTACGTTTTGTGGCTAGACAACAATGAGTAGTAAAATTGCTAATCGTGTATGTATGGGACGCGCGGGGGCCCAGGTACATAGTGTCGCTGTGCCATACATTCAGGTGGAATTATACATTGCTTCTAGTGCTCCCACCTCTCCTATATATTACTGCTAGCATTCTTCTACTAAGCTTGGGCGAGTCTGGCGAGGTTTTCGCCTGATCCAATTCGCTATGCCGGTCCTCATATTCTTGCCAGAGGGCGTCTCTAGTTTTCTCTCAAGTGCTCTTTAGTATCTTACGCATTGCACTTGGTCCAATCGTTTTAGGGAACTTAACTTGTGAGCAGGAAGGGCTCTCAGACGAGTGTAACTTGGAGTTAGAAGAGCGTATACGCAGCGATGTCACAAAGTGCGAGCTAGGTAAGATTAAGATAACGCTGAAGCCATTTCGTATGCCTGTCAAGTAACAGTTAAGATCAGGGCGGTGGGTGATCAATGAGGTTATTCGATGGTGGGCCCGCTCGTTTGGATGGCGATGTGGTGATGTTGGAGCTCTCCGTGGTTCGTTTTTGGGTTGCTTTAAATTTGGTTTTGTAGAATGGTGCGTTTGAATGTTTTGTAGTCGATCGGTAGTGTCTTTCGATTGTGTTGCAGAGATATAGATTGGACATCGTTAGGCGTTGCTGGTCGTTTGTCGCACGTTGAGTTTGGGAGTTGCGTATCTTAGTTTGCTCTGTGTGGTAGGCGGCGTGGTTGTATTATCGTGGAATGGTGGTCGCGGAGGGCTTATGGTCTGTCAGTGTGTGCATTGTAGGTGGTGGATTGGCTTCTCGGAGCCCTTGGTGACTTTGGCTTGTTTGTGCTTTTGGCGTTCGGATGACTATTTGGTTTGTTGGGGGTGTTTTTAGTCGAGCATTCAGAAATTTTTTTGAGTGTTTTGATGCTGTCTGTTGCAGTGGTTGTGGGTAGGTTGAGTGAGGCGAAGTTGGGTGGATCGTTGTCATGTGGTGTAGTGAATTGTTTTGAGTTGTGGGGGTTAGAGTGGGGTTGGGGAGTTCTGGAGTTATAAGATTTTGGAGGGTGAGGAGCGAGCAGTCGGTCTAGTTTTTTGTTTTATGGATCTAAACAACTGTGATAATGGGTCAAATGGTCGACTTATGAGTAAGTTTAAATGCAGCCCTAATACGGCAGTTATAAGAACCTAGCATAAAGGCGAATCGTGCGTTGTGGGTTTAGCGGGTGTTTCTTGTCTCCGGATATTGCTCGTCGTATGCAATTAGTGATAATAAAGCCCTTTACGTTTGGATGAGTCCAACAAAATTGTATCTAATAAAAGGTCAATATGCTGTTATTTGTTAAATACAACATAGTGTTCGATAAGAGCTAGTAAGAGTTATGGGAATGAATCCCAGGAGAAGGGATCAGTTGGGTTTTGGGATATGGAGTAGTCTTTAATTCGTAAGTTGGTTGGAAAAAAAGGCGATAGTTGGGACGTTTGTTTGATATTGAAGGATGATATTGAAATTTGAAGTAAATCATAGTGTGAGGTTTACTGATACTTACAAGTCTTCTGTTGAAGGACGATAGTTGATTTATGGAGGTATTTATACACTAAACCTTCTATTTTGCTTGGCACATGGAACTCTTTGCCACTATATAAGGATGTGTATGCATTGTTAAGTCTGTAAGGGTCTCAATTCTAACCCATTTACATTATGATTTAGTTTAGAAATGGTTGGAAATCATATCTTCCCTCTCTTAATTGTTGAAACGTGCCCAACTTACAGTTGAATCTTGATGCGCTAAAAACGTTGCTTCATCTTTCGGCCAATGGTTTTTTGGAGTTACTGTTTGTGACTAAGGCTCTTCATCAAAGAGTTAGTCAAAAAACTGATTAATCATCGGTTGGGTACCGGCAATCAACATCGATCCTATGCAAAGGTTGAACTGAGGAAACTCTCCTATCTCGTCGGGTACCCGATGCTATCGTCTAAAGCTTTGGCTGGACCAAATCAATTTACCCAGCAGATTAAGAGATCTCTCAGATATTCTTATGTTTAAAGGGGAAATTAGGATAGTTGGGAGATTGATGATGTTTATTTATTCATTTTGGGTTCAGGAATAATTGATACTATGTAGTGAGGTTCGACAATGTATGGCTCCTAGATCCTCCTTAATGCAAGAAATACCAAAGCAATCAATTGGCGACCTGGCATATAGCAGGACACCAATCCTAAGGGGAAAACCAGTGCGAGAAACTAGCAATTGATAAGCTATTTGGTTTAAAAACAAAAGAAAGAAAGACGAAATGGGTCTGAATTATAATATGCTTCGACTATCTTAACTAACCATGAAATCAATAAACACTTCAGCAAGCTCAATAAAAGAATCACAAAGCATTCTAAGCTTATATGCTTTATAGACAAAGAATATCATATCAAAAAGCAATAAAAGAAACACCACAAATACCTAGTAATTCGAAATTTGCTAAAAATATGAGTAACAAAATGCAAAATGAATTAAGCTAATTTTAGAAATTGCGAATTTAACGTACAGATGATTGAAATAGCATATCAGTAAACTTGCAAGAATTGGTTGAAGAATGAATTTAAGAAATTTACGTTGTCAACAGCGGCCAACTAGTGAAGAAGATCCTGACCTTATGAGTAGCCAACCTATGTGTGGAGAAGTCAGACTGCTTCACAACAACTATGAACAAAACAACTTCTCTCTAAAACTAAAGAACAAGGCGAAGAGAGACACAGATGAAATGAGAAAAGATTATAGAGAGATAAATATGGGCAGGAGCCATAAAATATTTTGTTACACGGAAGGTATTCGCTTGAGTCTGAAAAGTAGAGGCGTGTACATTGAAGTAAAACTATATTGTGCGAAGGTGTCCTAAATGTTGCTAGTAATCTATCACTTCACATCTTTATTATCTTTGGTTTATTACAATTAATAACACAACTTCATTGATTCTAAATCAGGAAAAAATTGCCCTAGTGTTTTTTTCCTAACTATATATATCGTGCCTATATGGGGAAACACAAACCAATTAAACAAATAACTATTGTATTTAGTAAGATAAATTTAATCTAAAACTAAAGAGCAATTTTGTGTTTCCAGTGTCGTAAATAGTCTACTTTAGATAGCTTTCATCATTTAGCAGTTATATGAGGACAGTGTTTATACAGTCCAACCAAAAACGTGACAATTAAGCAAACTTGAAGTAGACTCTCTGTTTATGACAGCTAGGGCAGGGGGTGGGGCCAACGATGGTGGTTGAGGGAGATTACGGTCGGACGTAGACTATTATGCGGGGTTTTGTGCTATGGGCTATCCGTAAGGAGGGTCTACCTGTGGCATTTTGCCGGCTGAGTGGTATGGGTGGTGGTCCTCCGCGTGTGCCGTAGGGATCGCTCTCCCACCCACCCTCACCTCCCACTCAGTAGTTTATTTCGAGAAGAAAGGCGACCGAATTGATGATGGCTCAAAGACGTGCGTTCAATGATTTTCGTCAAAAAACATATTGGGTTGGTACATGGTGAGGTAGCAGCAGTGCGTTGAGGCGGAGGTGGCTATAATACGTTGCTGTCACAACTCGTGAACTACAATCAAGCCAAGAGCGGGGTCGCGAAGTCAGTTTGTGGGAAGTTTCTCGCCGGTTTGCTTCAGGATGGATGGGTGTATTTGAATATGTGTCGCATATGGGATGGGTGGCGGCGAGCGCGTGAAAGTTAGGATTCGAGGCGAGCGATATTTGTGGGAGTAGCTGTGTCATGGTGCTAAGAGAATCGGATAGCTGAGGCGCATCTCTCTCTCTCTCTCTCCTCACCACCTCCATTCTTTCTCTCCTCTCAACCGCCACACTCTCTCTCCTCCCAATCGCCACTTTCTCTCTCCTCTTTATTTTCACCCACTAACGCCACTCCACTACCAGCCACCAACAGCCCAGCACAAGGCGCCACCACCACGAGCACATCTACAACCTCGAGCATAATCKCAAGCCATAACCRCCTGAGAACCCAACGAAATAAGATAGGGCGGTGGTTCGAAAAGAGAATTCATGGTGTGGGTGTTGATGGTGTGAGATGTAGTGGTGTTCGTTAGGTGCTAATGGTGCGTGATGGGTTGGTGRTGACGGTGTTTCGATTTATGCAACTAGATCTGGTGTTATGTGTGCTTTGTGGGTTGGGTTTRTTGATGTGTGGTAGGTCGTATGGTGTTGGTGGGTTGCGTGGGTGATGTGTGGTAGGTGGTGACGGTGTTTCGGTGGTGTTGATGGTGTTTTAGTGGTGCTGGTGGTGTTTGGTGTTGGCAGTGGTGATAGGGTGGTGGTGTGCTGTGTTCTGTAATGTGTGAGTTGGTTGGTGTGGGTTGCGGGACTGTTCACTGGTGGTCAGAATAGTTAGTTTTTCTTCAATAAACAAATCTATGGGATCCAATTATAATTAATCACTTACCCTTATARCCTGATCAGGGTGGTTTCAGCGGTCGTTGAGTTCACCAAACCCCTCGATACAAACAAAATTTATAAGTCCAAAGTACTTGCTAACAAAAAGTATAACTAGTAAGTAGGGTCGAATCCCAAGAGAGGCATAGTTGATTGTTTGGGTTTAAAAACTTAAGTTTGGGAAGAAAAACGAAATTGGAGTTGTAAATTGCWAGGATTACAAGTAAACTAGGAAATTAACAAGTTGAAAAACAATTATCACAAACACTTAGGAACACTAGCTTGCCAACTATATAAAGGATTTGTATGCCAATCAAAGTTGTAGTCTCAATTCAACATTTAAGCAATTATGATCTTAGTTTAGCAAAATGGTTGGAATCATTTCCCAAGTCATCCAACTCTACCAAACTTGCTCATACCAAAGTACGTCCCCGTTAAGCTCTCACAAGAATTAGTCAAAAATTGATTAAACCAATACCCTAAACAACCCCTCTAATCCCTTGCAAAGGTTGAACAAGGCAAACTCTCTCTCTCTCTCTCTCTCTCAAAGCCTTGGGTGGCCAAATCCAAAACCAAGCAAGATTGAGAAACCACAATATTAGGAACAAGGATAGTTGAAATGAGATGTTTATATCATTTTGGAATCAATTGATTATAGTTGGGCTCCCTAGCATCCCTAAGCAAGAAACTACTCACAAAGCATAATTGGAAGCAAGGAAACAACAAAAATAGCAAGAACAAACAGGGAAATAGCAATTGAAGCAACAAAAGCAAAAGCAAAATAGGGTCTTGAATAACTTGCTCAAATCTAAACCAAAATCAACAAAACAAGCAACAAAAGACTCACAAACATTCTAAGATTATATCTATAGACAAAAGAAATCATAATCAAAAGCAATAAAGAAACCCACAAAAACCTAGTATTCGAAATTTGCTAAAAATATGAAGTAAACAAAATCAAAATTGAAAACTAATTTTAGAAATGGAATTACCTCGAAARATTGATTGAAATGCATATAAGACTTGCAAGAATTGGTTGAGAAATGAAGAAAATTAGAGCCAAAACAATGTCAAGAACCAACAACTTTCTCCCTCCTAAAACTAAGAACAAGGAAGAAGATGAAATGAAATTTGAGAGAAAACTAAATCTAGAAGTCTGAAAATTGTAATTGAAAGTAAAACTAATTGCTAATTTCTAATTGCTATTCTAATTTTGTTCTAATTATACTTCTTATTCTACTTGTTTCTCCTAAAACTATATATACAAACTCAATTACAAATCTTACAATAATTACAAGATCGCCATTACTGATTTCCACATGTGTCAAATATGCCTTAAGAGTCAAGTCAAACCAGTCAAAACGTCAAAATGCAACTAGAGTGCCACATAGGCGCGGGTAGATGCGCGTGCGGTCTGGCCATGCGCAGGTGGTGGCGCGTGCCACCACCTCGATGCACGTGCACTCAAAAAACATTATGTAAATGGCTGCAAGYGCGTGAGGGGCATGTGCGAGCCGCATGGGAGGCGCGAGCCGCAGCTCTCACGCGCGTGCGCTCGTTTTTCATTCTGGAAAAGAGGACCCCCCCTGCACGCGTGTGTGGTGGTGCGTGCAGAGGCCAGGCTGTCACATGAGGCGCGTGCAGTGGCGCGTGCCCCTGCCTCCCATGCGCGTGCGCTCACTTTTGCTTTTGCCTCAACCTACTTAACTACTTCAACTTCGAACGGCCATAACTTCGCACTCAGTGCTCCGAATGCAGCCTATAATATACCGTCAGAAAGATCTCGGAGTTTACTTTCCAACGCAAAAAGTCTCACTTGCGAATTCAAAGTGTGTAGAAATATATGGCTCGAATAAGCTGTTAGAGTACAAGTTCAAACACTTAAAGGCTCAACCTTCGCAAAATACAACCACACCATCACGTAACAAGGCACAACACTAGCACACACATTCATGCTTAGGCAACTTGCAAACATCCACAACACTTTGGAATTGAGTGTATAAGAATAGAAAAGAAGAGAAATCAAGTGAAAAACCTACAAAAACTACTAAAAACCAACAAAACTCTATAAAACTATACAAAGTGGAAAACTAACCAAAAGGCTTGTAAAATGATATCGAAAACACACAAGTTGGCCAAAATAAGGAAGAAATAAGTGCCTAAATGTGACCATTTTCGGCAAGTACCAATACCCATTTAATCCTTTTATCCAAATTCCTCTTAGGAGTTCGCGCCCACTACAAGTGTAACGGGCTTTGCGAAATAGAGGAAGTATATTATTCTTGATCTTTGCGCCTATGACTCTTTCGMTTGGTTAATCAAGATCGAAATTTACTTGAATCACATTAATTTCAAATTAATCACGCACGAACGAATTTTAGGCACCTTATTAATTTGATTAATTCGAAGTGGTCACAATCATAAGCRACGCATGCTTAATAGAAATCAACTCTTGTATTATTTTTAGTGCGCTTTCTATGATCAAATCGATAGGCTCTTTGAATTCAATTATTATGATTTATGGAACTACAATGAGACCGAGTAGAGCCCGCTAYATGCGGGCGGTTTGGGTCAAAGATCTTTTCCGTACCATGTCCCCGAACCCACACTTTGGTTACTAGACCAAACAGTGGGGATATTAGTTTGGCACCAATGTTTCGGGTGTCTGTGATTAACCTGTATAGGCACGGTGRTGATCCCCTCTATCAACAACACACTCACGTGCGGGATCATTTCAAAATCGACGTAGGACGTAGGCCTTGACGAGGGCACATGCCTATAGTGGTACTTCTACTTAACATTGATTACCAATCGAACCTTTTTCAAGGCGTAGAGATTCGAATCAATAATTGCAATGAGCCTAGAGAACAACGAGATCGTTAATTAATTTACAAGGCATGAATTAACTAACGACTAATTTAGCTTTTACTAAGTTTCAACAAGCAAGTGGTTCAATTGATGAAACCCTAGCTTGCTACTAATAATTTGGGAAGCAATAATGAAACCAATTCCAAACCCTAGCAGTGAAAATCAATAAGTACTAACAAGTATATATCCAAGTCAATACAAAGCAATAATCAATAACAATATGAACAAAAGCTTCAAATATAATCAAGTATAAAACTAGATAGAGTTTGAGTAAATCTTACATAAACCTTTGAAGATGATTCCAACCACTCCTAACAGTGCTTAAGCTGGTGATACCATGTTCATGCTTGATTCCATGAAAATATTCAACAATTAAACTAAGAGAATTTGAGTTATAAAACTATGCTTGAGTAATAATGGAAGAAATTGAAATCTAGGAGTGTTTTCTTATATTTTACAATGTGTTTCAACATTTCCTTTTATACCAAAGACTAAAAAGCAAGTGGATTGAAACTGCTTAAAAACAGTGTCGAGGGYTGTAAAGGAGGCGCAAGGCGCGCCCTAAATGAGCCTCAAAAGTTGGTTCTGCCTCCTAGGCGTTGGGCGCGCCCTAAGTGGCGCGGGTCGCGCCCAATTGACCTACAATGCGCACTGAACTTCAAACAACCATATCTCCCTCCTTCCTCATTGTATTTGGGCTTATGACCACTCGTTGCGAAGAACTCGAGACAAACTTTCATCTCCAACTGGGATCAACTGAAAACAACTTATATATTAAACGATATATAACCATTTGAATTCGGTCTACTRTACTTTTCTTTTTCTAATTGGATCACTTTTCCTTCTTCTTGATGTGCTTCAATCAACTTCTTCTTAGGTCCCAAACAAGCTTCAAACTTCCAAAAAACATACAAAACATGGAAAGACCTCGAGCTTGAATCAACAAAAATAAGCTATGTCCTAAGAAGCAATTAAATAATGAAATATATTAAATTAAGTTTCGAGACAAAAACTTCCGTATAAGGTTAAAGTTAATTAATATTACAAAACACGTACTAAACTATTACAAAGTATACTATAAAGTGAGCTAATTAACTCGTACAAACTGAACACATCGAAAACCGTACGCAGCTTCATCAGCTATCGGGACAGGAGCCCTAGGAAACTTAGCTAGCATCCTCATCGTGCGCTTATTATCGGCTTCTAGCTTAGCCATCTTCCTAACGGTAGGATTCAGATTCTCCTCGGAATCATGGTTTTCTTCGGAGTCCTCTTCTTCGAGTTCGGGATTTTCCAATTCTTCATCATGGAAAGTAGGATCTTCTACCTCATCGTCATACTCTCTTGAGGAAAGTACCTGCATATGTGGGATAYTCTCAAAGTCAATGCGTTTACGCCTGTTTCTAGGACTTACCGTCATCTCATTCCTCAAGGCTTGGAGCACCTKCTGAGTTTTAGTTCTACTCATGTCAAGCTCTATATGAGGAAATCTGCAATTTGCTACATGTTATGAGTGTTAGGATCAGCGTTGCTTGCAAGAATTTCACTATTAGAAGCCATTAGAAAAAWTTTCAAATTCTAGGAATTAAAGTTACGAGAGATMGAATATTAGGAGTATACTCCCTTTACCCTTTTTTTAACAAATCAAGCTGCATGCCTCAAGGTGGGCGCCAAAATGTTTATGCTAAAATTTGCATGTTAGCTGCTTAGCTAACTGGGATCGGTACCTGTAACTAGATAGGTCAAAAATAGCGTTGGYAATGGAAATAAAAAAAAGTAAGTAAAGCGCAAAAAATAAGAAAGACACAAAGAGATGGTGACGTGGAAAATCGAATTGGGAAGAAGACCGCGGGTAACAATGATGCTACCAATCCACTATGAACGTTGCCTTGAATTGGCTTTTTTTTATCGATTACAAACTTAGATAGCAATTGCTATTTTTGAGTGCTAAAGGAAGTTAAAGTGATAAAGACTCAATGAATTCTAAGTTACAGTGATTTATTAATTATATTGCTAAGCCCTAACTACTTGCTCCAATTCTTTAGCTATGGGTTGAGCTTCGCCTTTTTCTCAACTGATCTTGGAGCCGTTTGCAAGCTATTCAGTCACCATAGCTTCCTGGAATCTCGCGGCTGCTACTAACTCATTCGCTGCTAGTTGGAAATCCGAGCACAACACTCTCCAATCTACATCTACTTATTAACATCACTTATTAGTTTCCATATTTTAGACCCAAATAGTGTATGGTAACAATTTCATGGAACGAGGGGTCGGGATAATGAGTGATACGAAATGGATCGATATTAATAAATGTTACTTTACACAACTTTATTCACCTTTTCCATGGTAAATTGAACCATATTTATTATTTTTCTTTCATCATATTTTACCACTATCTAGATTACTCCTCAAAWTTCACTTTCCAACACATATTTATTACCTTTTTCTCATTCTACAAAATAAAAAATCATTATCTCTCTTTTCAAGTAAGAATCTTATTAAATTAACACATTTTACTAATTAAAGATTCATTTTTCTTAATTCTCCCCCCGATTCCAAACAAGACAAACAAAAGGGAACGGATGGAGTAGTATAGTATATATTAATATGGATTAGCGATCTTGGAAGCACGGACACTTCGCCAAGGTTGCGTGTCCCATGTCAGACATGGACCCTCCTCGGACATGCGTAAATCCATATTCAACTCAAGAAAAATCGTGTCCAATTTTTTATTATATTTTGAATGCACAGATACAGATAAGAAACATGCCAGACACATTTTTGAGAACAATACTTGTATTTTCCAATTCTAAACTAAAATTCTAACATCCATTATATCATTTTCCCTCAAAACCTACTGAATTAAYCCAAACCAATAGAACTCCCCTTTTATCTTCTCATTTACGTCTTTCATGTAATTCATTTTTACTCTCCTAATTTACGCCGTCCCTGCCACCCCTGCATTGTTCCCGCCACCCTCCGCCGCTCCTTGTCRATTCGCTAGCCACCGCTTTACTTCTCTTATTTGTTTGGTTTGTTTGATTTTGTTTCACTTAAATTTAAACATTTTTATCACATACAATTTAACTTATTTCAATTTTTATGTGAGAGTGTTATTGTTCAAGTGTTGGTTTACCTATATTAAATACAAGATTGTAAAGTTATTTTCAATTTGATATATTTATTTTATTATTATTTGTGTCCGCCATTTTTMAGTTGGGTTTTTTGTACCCGTATCCGTTTTGATGCAACCTAGTTAGCGATAACATAAAATCTATAATATAGTCTCATGCACAAACTTTCTACATGATTATCTACGTTATATTATAAAGCAAACACCCAAATTTGGTCGATAWCTTTTGTGCAGACTTTTATGCCCTCAAAGAAAAAAGATACTTCCTCCGTTTCAATTTATTGACAACTTTTGCTATTTAGAGAAATATCATATTACCGACAACTTTCATTTACATTCCATTTTTGGCAAAAAAAAAATTGTATGAAATGTGAAATTTACCCTTACTATAAAAACTCTAATCATGATTAAACTACCCCTTAAACAAAGTTATATTCTAATTCATCTTAATCAAAATTAATAACCAAGATCTCCCACCACCCCATCATCACCACCACCCACCTCTGACCACCCTGCACCTCTTCGCACCACCTCCTCAACTCAGAATTGTACATCTCAAACCACCCCTCATCTCGTCAGACCCCCTCGCACCACCACCTCTCCCCCTTGTACCACCTCGTACCACCTCGCACAACCCTCAATGCACCCTCACCCACTTCGAGAACCCAGAAACAACCTCGCACAACCCTCAACCCACAAGCACCCACCTCGAACGAACCCATAAACCACCTCGTGATTCCCCTCATTCCATCGAATCTTATTAGCACAACCCTAAATCCCCTAATTACAAACCCTAAATCATTTACCTAGAAATCTCGAAACTTGGTCGAAGTTCTTCGAAATTTGTTCAAAATTGTTTGAAAGTTGTTGAATTTTGTTAGAATATTGTTCAAATATCAAAAAATTGTTTGAAAGGTGCTCAAAAATCTCAATTTAGGTGTTCGATTTGGGTGCGATTTTAGTGATGGGTTGCGATTTGGGTGTTCAATTTGGGTCACAAGTTGAATGGTGGTGGCGATTTGTCTGGTGGTGGTGACGAGTTGAATTGTGGTGGCGATTTGCGGCAGCTTCTGGGTAGTGGCKGTAGTAGCATGGTGGTTGGTGGGTAGTATGCCCTTACTCCTCTTTAGTTAGTAAAGGCAAGATTGTAATTTCCACCCTATAAGCACAATTAACAAATTTTGCATAGGAGTCCGCACCCTCTTGAAAGTTGCGGGTAAATTGAAACGGAGGAAGTAAATAAATGTTTAATTAGAAAAAAAATATACATCTTATCAAACTAACTGTTAAAAAATATATGTTATATTATAAAGCAAGCACCCAAGTTAAGTTTGGTTGAATAATTTTTGTGATGATCTTTTTGCCCCAAGGACCATTAAAAAGTTAAAAAAATAACTAGATAGAAAAAACAGTAAATAAAAATAATATAGCTTATCTAAAAATTTAAAAATAATAAATTAAATAACTAAATATAAAAATAGTAAAATAAAAACGAAAATATCTAACAACTTAATAATATCACTAAATATAAAAAAAGTAAATAAAAGATATATCTTATCAAAAAAATTAAAAAAATAAACTAAATAACTAAATATAAAAACAGTAGAAAAAAACGGGAATATCTAACTTAATAACAACAATAAAAAAAATATCTTATCCAATTTTTTTTAAAAAAAAATAATTAAATATAAAATAAGTAAAACAAAAATATCTAACAATATAATAACATCTATTAGATCGAAAAACAACAATAAAAAAATAATTCATATCCCAAAAAATAAAAAAATAAAAACTAAATATTAAAAAAGTAAAATAAAAAGGGAAATATCTAACAAATAAATATTGTAAATTATAGATCTAAAACCCCATCTCGCAACTCTTGACATACATTTGAATGATTTATGAATTTGTACATATTTATTACATTTTTAATTATTATTTTAAAACACTATGCACGCATATGCGTTAATTCTTACCTTTTCTTATCTATCTATCTATATACCAATACTAAAGCAATCCCCCCCTTTATATCCATCCCAAATTCCCTCCCATGCATCCCCACCTTATTAATTATTATTATTTTTTAAATATTATTAGTAGTAGTAGTAGTTATCATCATCCTTATTATCATTATCATTATCATTATCATCATCATCATCATCATCATCAATCATCATCATCATCATCATCTCATCATCATCATCATCATCATCAAACATCATCTCATCATCATCATCATCATCATCATCATCCTCATCATCATCATTATTATTATTATTATTATCATCATTATTTCATTAGGAAAATTGTCAACAACTACCCACTTTTTGTTCAACTTTGCCAACAACTACCCACTCTTTTTAAAAAAAAAAACTACCCACTTTTTATAACTTGTTGTGAACCACACCCTAAGCAGATATTCCGGCGAAAAAAACCACCAAACCCGTGTGGGCCCCACAATAAAGTTGTTTTCATGTCTAATTCTCCCCTAAGATATGAAATGACCATTGTGCCCTCATTACTCTTTTTTCTATTTTTTTTCTTTTCTTTTTCCTCTTCTTCCTCCTCGTTCGTTCTGTCTGAGTCTCTTGTTATTCCTTTTCTCTTCCATTTAATTCTCTTCCATTTTAATTTCTCTTCCATGTCCATTTTAATTCTTGTTAAATTTAAACCCAAACAAATCATAATCAAGTGAACAAACCTCACAAAATCAAACAATAAATTGAACCAAAACCTAAAAGTACGAAAATTGAACTTAATTTTGGGTGCCAAAAACTGAAATTACATTGCCATTTTTGTGCCATTTTCGTGCCAAAATCCCCAAAACTCGCCCTTAACAGCACCACGTAACAACAGCAGCATATCGAGCCCAGAACAGAACCAGCACACAACAACGAGCAAAATAAACCACAAGCTCGAACCTCAAACCTGTCCAGATTCGAGCTTCAAGTGAACCAGAAAATTGGAGCAAATTCTCCCAGAAAACGCTCCACTGCCCCCAAAATTCAGAAAATTCGAACCAAATTCTCCCTAAACCTCTAGAAAATTAACCCCAAGAATTCCCAAAATCTCGAAGCAAAATATCTAGTAAATTCGAACCAAATTACCCACTAAAACCCCCAAAAATTTCGAAAAATTAACCCAGAAAATGTGTTTAAATTCGAAAAAATCTGATTTTTGTGACAAGAGAAGAAAGTTAAGTGTTAGGGAGTTTGAGAGTGAATTCCGTGAGTGATTGTGAGATTTGAGTGTGAAATTTGAGTTTGAATGTTTAGTTTCAATGGCGTTTTTAGTTTCAAGAGAAAAGAGAGGGAGTAAAAGAAGTCAGAAGAAAGAAATGAAGGAAGAAAAGAAGAAAGAAAGAAAGAAAAAAGAAGGAAAGCAAAATAGAAAAAGAAATTAAAAAGGAGGGCATTTAGGTAATTTCCATTTTCGGGTGGGATTTTGCCAGAAACAACTAAGTTTGTGGGCCCACACGGGTTTGGTGGTTTTTCACCGGAAATCTGCTTGGGGTCGTGGTTCCAAACAAGTTATAAAAAGTGGGTAGTTGTTTTAAAAAAAAAAAAATGGGTAGTTGTTTTCAAAGTTGACAAAAGTGGTAGTTGTTGACAAATTTTCCTTACATTATTATCATTATCTATCATTATTCATCATTCATCATCTCATCATCTCATCATCATCATCCATCATCATCATCATCATCATCATCATCATCATCATCATCATCTCATCATCATCTCATCATCATCATCATCTCATCATCATCATCATTATCATTATTATTATTATCATATTATCATTCATCATCATCATCATATTTATATATTATTATTTATTTATTATTATTATTATTATTAATATATTATTATTATTATATTATTATTATATTTTATTATTATTATTATTATTTATTTATATTATTATATTATTATTATTATTTATTATATATTATTATTTTATTATTATTATTTATTTATTATTATTATTATATTATTATTTTATTATTATTATTATTATTATTATTATTATTATTACTACTTTTATTATTATTATTTAACGTGGCAAGCTATAGCGAATCCCATCCTAGTGAAAACGGTAGGCAACGGCACGAGCCCCAATGTCCTGAGCCTTGGAAAACGTCTAGATCCGCTTCAGAAGCGCAATAGCTCCCTATCAATTCCCTCATGGAAGAGAAGGAAAAAGGAAGGAAACCGTAGCCAATAGCCCTACACCGCTCCAAATACTTCTCCCGCCTCCTTGTGCTGCTACCGCCACCACCCAACTAGGAACGAAATCAGATAACCCAATTGCGCCAGAGGAGATGACCCCGTCAGGTCAACACACACATCTAAGCTGCCATCCCAAGAATAGAGTAAGACGTCAGCAAGTCGAAGAGCATCGTCGCCTTCGCTAGTCAACCCACATTTACCTCCTTGCGAGCGAAACAAACATCAAGAAGTGTATCGCGGACAACATTATGACGATGTTTGATACCAACGATCTTAGCACAGGACACAGCATGATCCCATAAATATCAGCAACAAAACCCGAGAGCAAGTAGAACACGGTGTCGAAATAAGAGAACAACGGAACACCCATTCGATAGCAAAGAACCAAACGATAAGTCTTACCGTTTCATGGTCTGGCCTAAACCAGAGATTTGGACCGCCCGCAACCAATTGAAGAGATGTCACACTACTGTGATTCCATAGGGCAATCTGATGTGAAGATAAGGAGAAGGTGGATTCCGCAGCAAAGTACTTCGTGAAATATATGTCTTGCCAATTTCTCATGAGTGTGAGAGCAGATCTCACTAGGGCTACTCATAAGGTCAGACTCCCCAGTCCTGTTGAAAGACATAGGGCATCGTCAAGGCCAGACACAGACCATTAGCACCAGATAGTCGAAGAAGAAAGCTTGATAACCAAAGATTGCAAATGGGATGCAAGGAAAGCATAATGTCGAACATCACTAGCTGAATAAACACCCAATCCTCCATAAGCAAATGTAGGTTGAAAGTCGCCATTGCCAGTCCCCAAACCAGGCCCTGAAGCAGTCACAATACACTCCAAAGAACCCCGAAGAGCCGCATCAAGAGTAACTGAGCCGTTCAAAAAAGAGAGGCGAACAAGTGCGCAAAGCAAATAGAGTTTAGAAACTCCAATACACGCACGAAGAAGCAGTAACTCACACTGGAGATCATTAAGCCTAGCAATAGCATCCATCAACACAATAGTCTTCGAAAACCCGCTCCGAGATTAACTCCTGACAGAAAGACGAATTCGTATTGACGGACCACCAAGTAACTTAACACTTGCATAGGGCGAGCAATATCCGGGGAAAAGACCCCGCCAGACGACTGCGTGGGTCCTCCGATGGCCATAATACCTCGACCTTCTGAACATTCACGTGTAGACCTAAACGAGCCCTCTCTAAAAATCATCTCCAGAACCTTACCAACCACCAAAGTATCACCAATGATAGAGCCATCGTCCAAGATACCTACCAAGCCTGAAGAAGAGAAATAAAAAAATTTCTGATTCGACACACCAACAAATGTTAGACCAAAGCAAAAAAAGAAAAGGGTCGAGAGGATCCCCTATGCACACCTTGACAAGACCATAAGGTATGCTCCCCATAATACAACCACGCTGGAGAAAGAGTAGCAGAATTCAACAACGTGAAAGAGCAAGACATGTTGTCGTACCTCACCAACAAAGCATATCGATCAATTAAATTGAACGCATTCTAAAAACACCAACAACATGAGAGGCCAACATCGGCCCCACGGGCTCAACCACGATTGACAGATGAGATCCTTACCACCTGCCGGAACCCCAACCAAACTGGAGACCTCTAAGTAGTTCCCTAAACGTGGACCAATCAAGCTGCTCCGACCTTAGAAACAAGACGCCTCCAAATAGTGCCCTAAGCAATGGCGCGACTACCACGCCAAGCTTAAGAAGTGGCGTAGAGGAGCACTAGCAATGTATCCACCAAGTTCAACAAGAACTTTCCAACAAGAAACAGATTGACTACCTGAGTAATAGCATCCCCAATTCAATCCGAAACAACTACAACAGCACCCCTCAAGTAATCCATGAGGTGCTGAGGCACACAAATCGTCTCTACCGCACGAAGTACCACGCGAAAAGCCCCTAATCTACTCTAACAAACAATGGAAGTAGCAATAAGGTGATGATCAACGGGAAATTCGGCAAGGTAGTGCCAGAAAGTAAGGTGTTTCGCTTCCAAATCTGCAAGAGTAGCATCATTATAAGGGCAAGACCCGAGGACAAAAGCACTCTAACCGCGCAATGTAGTGTCCGTCAGAAATCTTTCTTTTGCATTGCTAATATTAATTACGCTCCGACAAATCATTGTCTCCATTAACATGTCCTTGACGATCTGCACAGAACCACCAGGCTGCCCCCATGAACGAATAGTAGAGGTGATACTCTCTTCTTGCGGTTGCCGCCTAATAGATGAGGAACACTCACGATACTCCACGGAGTAAAGTTTTAAGGAAACAAAGGGTAACACGAACAATTGTACCTAACAAGAGACGCTCATTCGGCCTGCAAATCACCTTATCAAGCGCACCCTTCAGGAACTTGCAAAAAACCAAGCCGACATTTGGGAGTGAATATCACCGACATAACCGCTTGGAAAATAAATGGTCAAGAAGAGCACATCAAAAGCAAATTGATGTTCACGAGTGCACTAGTAGAAGGCATTCGGAAGAAGGAGGTTCGGGTTTTGAAAACCGTTAGAACAAAACGAACAATACCATCCTAGAATCAGGTAGATCCACATAAACAAGTTAGAACGAGGGCCATGTCGACACCTAGTACAAAAGTATGTGTCTTGAAACAAGATCCACAAAGCCAAATCCCATACGATGAAAAATCACCTCAGCCGCTTAAAGACAACCAAGTCGGTAGTAAGGGATTGTCGGGTTGTCTCCTGCACACCCGCACAACAATGAATCTCGCAAATGTGTGATCATAGAACTCTATTGTAACACCCCAATAATTCTCCCTTTTTCCTGTTAAATATTTAATTGAAGATACTGAGAACTATTAGATAAAATCAGATGGCGAACGGGGGCGACTCCGTCACCATAGCTAGATGAGATCTCAACCTAACCCCATTTGGATAAAATCCTTAAAAAAAATAGAAAAGAGACGCGTTGATCAAACAGCTTTGTAAAAGTTGCGAATGAAATCACAACCCAACCCTGATTGTCAATACTCTAGACGTGTCAAATTCAGAGGTTTATTGCTCATTCAAATTTAGTATTTAACTGTTAATTATTTACCACTTCAAACAAGACCACAAAACACATACAATTAATTATTTTAACAAAAACCACTCCATTTATTAACAAAACTTGTTGGACAAGCCAACTAACCTCGTCATTAAGACTTGAATACTTCCCTTACTCATTCATACATCATATCATGAACGAGTAATAAAATCACCTCATAGAGTAAGTTAAATTGTTGATCCACTAAATTCAACCATTATTAAAATTCATCTCATGAAGCAAGTGATACTTGACTCCACTTAATCCATCAATAAACCAAACCAGCTCATTAAGACAAAATGACCATTAACAAACTTCATAATAATCCTCGAGAGTAAGACATTTCCACATTCATTCCTCAATTCCACAACTTAGACCAAGACACAAATAAATAATTATTCGTGACTACCAAACAATTCTTTGGACGTTCCTACTCATGCCTCTAAATTAACAAGTATCCTCAAGCATACACAACCATCAGGGATTCTGCAAGTAGTACGTACCTTGAAAGAAAAACAGCCGCAATTTATTTTCACCTCAATAATCATCAAGGAGAATTTCCTCTAAACCAATAGAAATCAATTCTATTGATTCCTAAACACAATTTACAACAATATATATTCCCTGAGCCCCACAAAACCTTTAGAAATCAACCTCAAACATGTTTTAAAGATAATTTCAATCTCGTATAACAAACCATTCATTTATGTATTTTTAACCTCAAGACATATTTCAATGGTTGAAAAATTACTTTAAATATGTATTATAACTCTGAGAACATCACAATTAAACATATATTTTTCGTGCCAATATTTTTGATTAGCTTCATTTATAACAAAACATTATTTTGTATCGAAAATTGTCAATCTGATGTAATAATTTATTAAAATACTAAAATTCCACGAAAATTTATGAAACTTTCACAAAAGGTGAATTACTGTCTATAGAACATCTACACAAATTTTCGTAAATTATAGATTAATATAAAAATAAATAAAAATTGAATACCGAGTCAGCAACCCGCAAAACCGTCAGTTTGAAAGMGAATTTATTAAAATAGCAATTCAGCTTTGCAAATTTTGWAAATTTTACAAAAAGTCTCTTACTGTATATAGAATATTCACAAAAAATTTCGTAAATTATTGTTGAACATAAAAATTAGGAAAAATCAAAAATCGAATCTGAAACCCAAAAACGAATTTTTTAAAAATAGTAAATGTGCTTAGAAAATTCCGAAAATTTTACACAAGATTTATATCAATATGAAGATTACTCGACCAAAGTTTTGTAAATTATTGAAAAGAAAAAAAATAAATAAATATCGAATAGTAAAACTAGACAGATTAACCAAAACGTGAAAACCCCAATTAAAACCCTAATTTTGCAATTCAAAAAAATCTGAAAATTACCAATTAAAATCAATATCACCAAAACTCATAAACTTTGTAATTTGTAGTAGATTATACTCAAAATTATTAGTATAAACAATTTGATTATAAAACTTCAAGATTAAATCAAAACTAAAACATGAAATTGCAAGAGGAAAAGAAGGAAAGCAAGAAGAGAAGGAGGAAGAGAGGACCGATGAGAGGGTGGTGGTGGTGCCGACGACCAGCAGGGGTGGCAGCAGCGGACAACAACCAGTGGCGAACAACAGGGCTAGCAGCACACTTTCTCTTTTTTTTGTTTAAAATGCAAAAGTGGTGTGAAAAGGGGTAGGGAAAGGTTTAAAACCCTTTTTCTGATTGAAATATTTAGCTAGGATGTGTATAAGAGACAGCACTTTTCTCTTTTTTCTATTTTTTTTTTTCTTTTCTTTTTTTTTCCTTCTTCTTCCTCCTCGTTCGTTCTGATCTAAGTCCTCTGTTATTCCTTTTCTCTTCCATTTTAATTTCTCTTCCATTGTCCATTTTAATTTCTTTGTTAAATTTAAAACCCAAAACAAAATCAAATTCAAGTGAACAAAAAACCTCAAAAATCAAAACAAAATAAATTGAACCAAAACCTAAAAGTACGAAAATTTGAAACTKAAATTTTGGGTGCCAAAAACTGAAATTACATTGCCATTTTTGTGCCATTTTCGTGCCAAAATCCCCCAAAACTCGCCCTTAACAGCACCACGTAACAACAAGCAATATCGAGCCCAGAACCAGCACACAACAACGAGCAATAAWACACCAAGCTCGAGCCTTCAAACCTGTCCAGATTCGAGCTTCAAGTGAACCAGAAAATTGGAGCAAAATACTCCCAGAAACGCACCTCAACTGCCCCCAAAAATTCAGAAATTTCGAACCAAATTCTCCCTAAAACCTCTAGAAAATTAACCCCAAGAAATTCCCAAAATCTCGAAGCAAAAATATCTAGTAAATTCGAACCAAATTACCCACTAAAACCCCCAAAAATTTCGAAAATAAACCCAGAAAAATGTGTTTAAATTCGAAAAATCTRATTTTTGTGACAAAAAGAGGAAGAAAGTTAAGTGATTAGGGAGTTTGAGAGTGAATTYCGTGAGTGATTGTGAGATTTGAGTGTGAAATTTGAGTTTGAATGTTTAGTTTCAATGGCGTTTTTTAGTTTCAAGAGAAAAGAGAGGGAGTAAAAGAAGTCAGAAGAAAGAAGAATGAAGGAAGAAAGAAGAAAGAAAGAAGGAAGAAAAAAGAAGGAAAGCAAAATAGAAAAAGAAATTTAAAAAGGAGGGCATTTAGGTAATTTCCAATTTTCGGGTGGGAATTTTGCCAGAAAACAACTAAGTTGTGGGGCCCACACGAGGTTTGGTGGTTTTTTCACCGGAAATCTGCTTGGGGTCGTGGTTCACAAACAAGTTATAAAAAAGTGGGTAGTTGTTTTTAAAAAAAAAAAAAGTGGGTAGTTGTTTTCAAAGTTTGACAAAAAGTGGGTAGTTGTTGACAAATTTTCCTTATCATTATTATCATTATCATTATCATTATCATCATCATC
>SNQN01006652.1:3326-30075 GCA_008642245.1 Bassia scoparia | reverse complement strand
CCACACATTGGAACTTTGGCCGAAGCAAGTGAAATTTGGTCAGAAATTGAAAGTGGGTAGTGATTTGCAAACTTTTGGGAAATAATGGGTAGTTGTTTTTAATAAAAAAAATCCATGTAGTTTTTTCTAAAATTTTGAAAAAAGTGGATAGTTTGTGACAAATTTTCCTTAAATTTATTCAACTTATATAGCTATGTTACGGTTAATAGGATTATATTGGATGCATTGATGACACACATATAGCTGCATGTATACCTGAGGCTCAACAAATGCCTTATAGAGAGGATGAAAGGGTATTCCAACATTTAATGTTTTGGCTGCATATGACTTRGATATGTGCTTTACTTTTATGTCAGCGGGTTGGGAAGGTTCTGCACATGATACTCGTGTTTTTCTTCATGTAATTGAAACTCCGGAAATTAAATTTCCCAAACCACCGAAAGGTGCGACCCCACATCACTTTTTGATTACATACTTTCTATACCATAAATTAAATTTGACGTCACTCGTATGTTTCATATTATATTTGGTATATATTACTTGGCTGACAAAGGATATCTAGATTGAGAAGGTAATCTAGTACCATATCTTAAGCTGAGGTATCATCAATCACAGTTTGAGCGTGTCCCGCCTTAAAATAGTAAGGAAACTTTTAATAGTTGGCACTCATCTCATAGAAGTTGCATTGAAATATCTTTTGGAGTTTTGAAGCAAAGGTGGAAGATACTTTTAAAAATGCTACAATATAGTGTTGAGAAACAAATACAAATTAATTCACCTAGTGATGCTCTATTTCGTGTGTTAGAACAATATCCAAATTTTATACCTTAATTGGAGCTTCCAGATGTTCATCATGCTAGGACTGATAGTCATGAAAGTAGAGAAGTATGTACTGAAATGAAGGTTACTCTTGATCGGATAGCCAATATGTTATGGCAAGCTAAACGAAAAAATTAGCCWTTGTAAATTTATCATTTGTTTATTATATTTATGTAATAAATACATTGAMGTCAGATACTATCCCTTTTTATGATTTTTTTAATGTGTGTTATCTATGGATGTTTATATTTTATAACATGCATTTTGCAATACGTAGTTGCTTTTATACTATTCGCTTCTAATTATGCAAATGCATTTTTAAATTAATGGAGTACAAACTAATCTTCTAAAGCATTGCAAGTGCAACACTATGGTCTGACATTGTAAACTATTGAGTATATTGCATATGATCACAATAATAATGCAAAATMCTTGAATGCTTGTGTAGGTACGTGTACGTGCATGCGTATGGGTGGGATAATTATAGGATTCATACAAGTACATTTATATATCCAAAATTATACAAATAAATTAAAATATCAGCTTTTTTAATTAAAAATCCAATAGCGTCCATTACCGAACACTCAAATAAAAAATCTAGATTATTCAGCTAAAATCTACTTCCACAGCTACATAGTAGCTTTTCAACTACCCGCTAATWCAACKYTCCGTGATTAAACTGTATAGGCACGATGGCGTTTCCCCACTCGAGAACACTACCCCAACGCTCTCACGTGCGGGATCCGTGTCTTAAGCCTACGAAAAAAATCAACGTAGGACAAAGCTCGATAAGGGCGCACGCCTACAAAATGACGACTTCACTGGCGATAATCACCGTTAGGTGAAGTGGACAGACTGGAAAGTCTCGGAATTCCATCGATCTTTTTCATTCGGTTATGAATATTGCATGTGGCCCTTCGAATAGGGTCACGCCTTAGGATCCTTGGTCTCATATGGGTATGTTCTATACTCGAGATCACTTTAAGGGAGGAAACTACCTTAGTGCATGTGGTTAATTAATCATATGGCTAAGGCAACTCCMATCCCGCCCTTGCCGCATGTGCACGTGTTACCGGATGCGTCTACATAAGAGGTAACTTGGCCATTCATCGCTAATGCTAGTGGTGAAATTTGGACCAAGCTCTACTTTTATGCATGGTACCCTCTTTGACCTAACCCAAACTGACCATAGTTGACTTGTAGTCATGTTGTATATGTGTACATTGTATTGACCCTATTCATCATTCTGGACCCACATTCACAATCACTTTCATATGGTCCATGGTCATCTTTTAGTCCACATCACATAGTCCTAATCACACGTGCATATCATGTATTCTCGTGTCAATCGGTGTCATTTCCAAAAAAACAAAAAAAAGTTTTCATTTAAAAAAAAAGAAGGGCACCTTGCATTCATCATACATGCATTCTAGGAAAGATGACCATGAAATTAGGACATGCATTTGCATTTGCACTAAAGACCAAGGAAATTCACTAAGGATCTAATTCTTTCCCAWACAGGTGAAGGCTTCAACATAGCCCTTGCTTGGCCCTAAGAACTATCCGTTTGAGCCCCAAGCCCAATCCATCCTTCCAACCCAAGCCCAGTCCATCCTTCCAAGACCAATCCATCCTTCCAAACCCAACCTTTTCCACATTCCGACACCATTTGCCCCATCACCTTAACACCACAAAATGGCCTCTATCAAAGAACAGATCCAGAAACTTTCCGARTAAGTTCWAGAGCTAACCAATTCCATGCAAGCACTTAAAACTAAAAAGAATGACATGGAACGAACCTCGAGCTCTTCCTTGGCCAAGCTAGTTGAAAAGGCAATCCAGAAATCTATTGACCTCACCTTTAATGAGGACTCACCTACACTTGATCCTACCCTTTCTTCCAAACTACCTAAGACATTTTTTAGCCGAATACTTACCCAAGTTCAAGCCAACCGGTGACCCCTGCTTCCATCTCAAGGGATTCAAGACCACCATTTCACTGTTACGAACTAATAATATTCGGTTGACTTTGTTGACCAAATATGACAATTGACTAGCTAAGAGAATTTGACCAGTAAGCATGTAACTAGTGATAAGTGGAWKATATAGCGATCAAGATATAGGCGATACATAGTGCTTCTTAAGTAACTCCAGTCTAGCGATATAACAGAAGCGTTACAAAGGAATTGTGGTAGAAGTGMCCCACTTGAAGACAACCTGGTAGAAGAAGGCCCATGAAGATGAGGCGATCAGGAGGCRTGGAGGGAAAGTACAAGTATTTGAAATATGAAAAGAAGCGGCGGAAACCGTCTAGAGAAGTAACTACCACCCACCATCTCTACGTCAAAGGCCTATAAATAGACGCAGCAGAATCAGAAACAAAAGACAACACAATAATCAAACAATGACATCTAGATACTTTTTTCGCATTTAGCTTTCCTTAGCTGCACTTGGCTTAGTAGCCAAGTATAATTTAGCGTAGCCTATCTTAGCTTAGAGTAACGTAGTTCATCTTTAAATTGATCATTAGCTTGTTTGTTTTCATCCCAATTGTGTAAACATGGAGGTAATCATCCTTCTTTGTGAAATAGTTGTAGTCCGACTCTATCCTTTACTTTATAAATGGATGGCTTTTGTTTCTCTTCATTTTTGTTTGCTTTACACTTCAGTCTTGTTCCACAATAAGGCTATTTCCTTACGTTCTCATATTCTTGATTAAAWCTACTATCTTAGGATCKATTATTATGTTAGCAAGGTTATCAATATAATTAGTAACTAGAGGGGCCCCCTATCGAACTAAAAAKAATATTAGGCGATTGACTTATTGGTGAAATATAAAATTACCTCAACAAMTTTTTTTGCGACCACAGTGGAAGAGAGGTTTACAATAGCAGTTACTTCTCAACCAAGGCCCCTAAACGATCTACCCGAAGAGGGGGTAATCAAGAGCATCATACTTCATCCGATCACAATCTTGAGAATCCACTCAAAGATGCTAGTAATTTAGAAATTGTTCCGCAACAATAATCTTTTGAAGATCTTGTTCCGCAACAATAATCTTTTGAAGATCTTGTTCCGCCTAAGCAAATCGAGTCTCAAACGCAAAGACTGGACAGTTTGCATTTAAATAGGGGGGAGATCAAGTTTCCTTAACCAAAGGTTTCCTCAATTCAATATACACACAATATGTGGATATTGTTAGAAGCCTCTTGGAAGATTTGAAGGAAAATAATAGGGAGCAGTTCAACAATTTCTACCGAGTTATGGTAGATGAAACTACTAGGGTGATAATCGCCAAGTTGCAAAACTTTAGCTCCCACTCACAACAGATTGTTATTAGACAMGTGGATAGGATTATATTAGATATTAACGAGACGTTGATTGCTAATAATGTGGCATTGTCTAAGACGGTTGAGACTGAGGTAGTTACCCGGTTAATTAGATCCTTAGTGGAAAATCGTAATCAACTGAATGAGCGGTTGATAAATTTGCTAATCGCCAGAGGCTCTGGAACAACTATCGAAAATCCTAGGGAAGAACCACCCTTGGATTATCCTAGAACAAACAACCTGATGGGAACTAATGTCCCTCTGTCCTTTCAAATAGTGTCAAGGAGTATCCCTCTTCGATATGTCAATGAAGGGAACAAGAGTTAGTGYAGAGATGCAGGCCCAAGGTTAGGCTATACCCATGGTGATCCTGGACCTTCCTCTATTCCTTTTACATCTAACCCAATCCCCTTGACTTCGTCAATGGGAACTGTTCCACCCACATGAACAACCCCCGATTTAGGAATGAACAGTTATGGAACCGGAGGGGCATTCCCCACTAGTGGTAGTTTTCAAACTGCAGCTAATGGATATGTTCRACTAACTTCATATCTTCCTACTCATGAACCACCGCAACGCACTTACATTCCACAGACTTGGAACAAGGTTATCAACATCAGGCTTATTCTAACCAAATGTATCCTCCTTAGAGTAACTGCTGGGGGGAAAGGGCCATATACACAAGGTAATGCTTATGTTGGACCTCAAGTGATGGGAACACAAAACTCCAATAACACTGGTGGTTTCCAACCTGGAGTCAGGTATAACCAAAACCCCTATGGAAAAACACCTTATCATGCCTATTACCGGGATAACCAACACCCAAATGGTTAAGATCAAAACTTTCATGCTCGCATAGGATAGACTCATAATGAACCTCTCCTTAGGCAAGTGGAAGAGATGATCCAAAGGGCCATGGGACACAACGCTCGTTTTCCTAGGAGAGGGACATGTAATCCCTATCCTGAATGGATCGACAAGATGCATCTATTTTCTAGAGGGCTCAAAGTTCCTGAATTCTCTCCTGTATTCTCTGGCGATGGGCAGTTTCTGCCGAAGAACAATTGGTCAAATTCAACTGCCAATGTAGAGAGGCAGCAGATAGTGATTATCTCAAGTTGAGATTATTCTCTAGTTCTCTCATTGAGACTGCGTTCTCTTGGTTGACTCATCTTCCTACAAACTCTATAGAAGCTTGGTAGTATTTCCAAGGGAAATTTATTCGCCATTTCACTAGAGTGGAAGTCGGGGTATCCATCGGAGATTTGGCCAAAATAACACGGGACAAAGGGGAGCATGTAGAGGATTATATTTTCAGGTTTTAAGAGAGCTAAGATCATATGTCATCTCAACCTACCTGAGTTTGAGTTCGTTTTAATAGTGCAGAAAAGGGTTGTCTTTTCCTTTTCGAAAGAAATTTGAAGGTGAACATTTTCCTTATTTTATGGCTCTTGCTAGCGCCGTGATGGCATACGAAAGATGTTTGGTTGAAGAGTCTAAAAGCAAACATAAGTACTATGCTAATTATGCCAATTTCACAAAAGAGGGTCTAGATCAAGATGAAGATAAAAAAGATGTGTCGATGGCTGAATTTGTTTAGGTCTCGCCATTCAAATGTCCCCAATTAGTTAACAAAAACTCTTCTCTATAGAAGAATTTCAAGTCTGATCAAAGGAGAGAATATACATTTGATGTTAAAAAATGTGATGAAATATTTGATTGGCTCTTGAATTCAAGAAGATTAAACTTGTGAGTAGACATAAGGATAGAGATCCTAATGAAAAAAAAGGAAAAGTTTATTCTAAATGGCATGATACTTTCATATCACACATTAAATTAATGATTGTGTACTTTTCAAGAATAGAATACAAGATGAAATCGATAAAGGAAATATTAATTTCAATTTCCTAAAAAGAATGCAAATGCTTGTGAAATTGATTCTGAATTCTTGTCTGAATTAGAACAARATGAGATGGATTGCTATATGGTTGGTATTGATACTAATGTTGTTTCTCATATTGACATGCAGGAGCTCTCTAATGTAGATATTGCTATGAAATTATACAAACGTGTTCTGAAAGAAGTTGTAGTTGCTCCAAAATGCCAGGAGTAAGATTAGGACAACCTCAACATGTGCAAGTGGCATTTCAGTGTTGCACACCCAACTTATTAGTGTAAGGCTTTTTAGGTCTTCATCAATAAAGAGATGAGGACAGAAGGGTTGACAATCTAAAAGTAAGAATACAAGGAGTTGGATCTTGCTAATTTTCAACCTAGGGGCAAGAAAGCCAAAAGCGAGGAGGTGAAGTCCGGTGGTGTTACCTCTAATGTCAATCATGATGGAAATTCTAGTCAGAAGGGTTAGGCATATGTGGAAGCTGTTCAGAAATTTCCCCTGCTGACTAAAGCAGTAAAAGGCTTGAAGAAATTGCGCTTCTCCATGTGTCCTTCTTGTTCTAACATGTTGCATTATGAGTTAGTAAGGACCGAAGTTATCGCTAACAACCTAGGTTGGYTTCCTAGACACCAAAGGCCATTATTTTTAATGAGGATAAAAGAGGGGACTAGTCACTCTTCCCCGAATGGCCTCTACTATTTCAGTCTTGACCAGGTTGGGCAAACCCAAAGTAGTCCAACTAAGTAGTAAGATAAAAAAAAAGTACGAAGTTCAGGCCAAGGTGTCCAAGGAGAAGAAATCAAACAAAGGGATGACAATTCAAACAAGACAAGGAACATGAAGAGGATCTGACTCTTGCTAAAGTGAAGTGAAGGGTCAGGAAAAAGGCTAGGTTGATTAGAGAAGCAGCTACRAGTCAGCTACAAGCAAATGCAGTTCATGTGGATAAGGGAGCTTTGCAAAAGGGAATGCTTAAAGTTGTCACTGTTGAGGAGCCTCATTTGAAGAATGGAAGTAACTGAAGAGAGAATTCAAGAGAAGGAGTTCACAAGGATAAGTCTCTTTTGGGTTCTACTCGGATAGAGAGGTCAAAGGGGGATGTTCTAGATGCCCAGCCTCATTTGATTCTTGTTCAAAAAGAAGTTGCAGGAATAAACTCCTACATCCTAGCCTCATTTGGACGATTGTTAGAGAGAGAAGTTGAGAGAAGATGTTCCAAAGACCTAGGCTCATTTGTATAGAGCGCAAAGAYATGGACCTTACGGAGGAAGTCTATTTTCGGAGCCTCATTTAGTTACAAAAGTCCTTTGGAGAGAGACAGTTATTCAGGGATCATGCAAGAACCTACAGGTTGTCAATATTCAGAATCATCTGTTAATTAGAGAATTGATGGAGAATCCTATCGAAGAAGAACTTGTCAACCATGGGACAGAAAGTTTTGTAGAAGATGCTTTGATGAATGAGCAATCGTCTAATGTGGAATTAGTGGACTATGGTTTGGAGGGTTTGGATTTGGAGGTGTCCAAGTCAGATCTTGACTTTCTTGCAAATTGTTTGAGGGGAGACCATGAATCTGGCGCTTGTTGTGCAGTCACTTTCCCCRAGCGTTCACAGCTTGTGGACCTAAACAAAGGGATACTTCATGGGCCGATAAAGTGGACCAAGCCGAAGTTACAAGTAAGACCTCTAGTATTTCAGCTAAGCTGAGTAAATTAGACAAAGGGTCTAGTTTAGCATCATCTATAGAGACTGTCACTAAGGAACAAGAACAGTTAGCTATGGAACACTTAATTAAGGATTTTAGTGTCGACAACTCACATAGTAAGCCTCTTTATTTAAAGGTAAATGTAGATGGCACTAAACTAGGTAAAGTGTAAATTGATACTGATGCTACCATAAATCTTATGCCTTGGTCAGTTTTTAGAAAATTGGGTAAAGGTAGGAAAGATTTGTCTAGTGTCAGATTTAGTATAACCGCGTTCAATGGCAAGTTGGAGAATACCGAAGGATTGGCATGTATGCACGTCCAAGTAGGTACTTTTAGCACTTGGTCAGCTTTCTTTATAGTAAAGGGGAGGTTAATTGCAATGCAATTCTAAAAAGAGAATGGTTGCACCAAAGTTAAACTATTCCTTCTACTTTGCATCAAAAATTAATACTATGGAATGGTAATGAATATGAGGTAGTTTGTACTGATTTAGATGCTTATTTGGTTTATACTAACCGATAATTTCTTAAGATACTTATGAAGACCTTACCTAATGACGAAGGGATTGCTCTTAAACTTGAAAGTCAACCGAGACCAAGAGTGAAAGTTGTTTTAAGTACAATTAGATGCATTGAAGAGGCTGCTAAGGATGATGAATTACAAAACACATCTGAGACTTCTCGTGTAGTGAGGAGTCCGTCGTCAATTAGGAGTCATCCCAATCTAGCTTATTTCCAGGGGGCATCTCTTGGGGGCGGGATTGGTGACGTATATGATACTATTAGGGGAAGAAAGGTTATCTTACCTGATGTAATTAGTCTTGGATACTAGTAACATCCAGGCTTTTTTCTATTTTATGTGTTATATGAATCTTATGGATTATAACTTTAAAATTGGATCTGGTACAGCTTTAGCTCTTCATAATCTTTATGTTAGTCATTATGCACAATACGGTCTAGAGGTAAATACAATCATGGATGAGGATGCTGAAATATCATCAAGTGYGGATTTTAGTACTCTCTACTCATCCTTTTCTAACACCGTGGGGGGTTCAATGGTCAGGAGGAGGAGGTGAGAGTTTGGGTAAAAACGATGATAACAGGTAAAAAGTCTATGATCCTCTTAAGGAAGTCAARCTTGGTACATCGAAAAATCCTAGGTCAATCTTGGTATAGTAGAAWATCCTAGGTARACTTACATCAGTAAGGAATTTTCAGAAGGAGAAAAGTTGTCCATTATCAAAATCCTCTAYACTTACAAAGACTGTTTTGCTTGGGAACACCATGAATTGTCGGGGATTAATCCTTTAGTCATCCAGCATGAGTTGCCAATCAAATCAGGCTGCACTCCAGTACTACAGATCCCAAGGACGTTAGCACTAGATTTGATTCCTAAGATCAAAGATGAAATTACTAACCTCTGAAGGCTGGATTCATTCAACCAGAGATATATGCTAAATGGATCTCCAATGTCGTACCTATTGTTAAGAAAAACTATTAGGATTTGTCACTACTACAAAAAAGCCKTAAGAGACTGGTTAAAAATGGGCAAAGAGACCGCATTATAACCGGTCTCTAGCTCATAGGGCTCTCAGGTGAAGAGACCGGTTAGTAATTATGGTCTCTTRAATAAACCAAAGAGACCGGTTTTTGAAAAATCGGTCTCTTAAACTACAATATAAGAGACCGTGTCTGACACAAAACCGGTCTCTTAGGTGTATCAAAGAGACCGGTTTTTGTGTCAGATACGGTCTCTTATATAGACTAAGAGACCGGTTTTAAAATACCCTGGTCCTCTTTGATGTATTTATTTTTTTAAAAAAAACATTTAATTGGGACATGGAATGAATACCATATTCCCAATTAAATGTAATATAGAAACGAATTTTTGTGTGTGCGCCATAACAAAAATTCTAATTTCAAATACTAAACATATAACAAAGGTCAAATTGTTATACATGTAAACAATACATACCATTACAAGTAAATACATAACAATGTTCAAATTGTATACATGTAACAATACATACCATTACAACGTAAATACATGACAATAAGAAATAAAAAAGAAAGGGAAATTCCCAATGGTAATGATGAGTTTTTGACAGAATTCCAATGGTAATGACGTGTTTTTTTTAATCCCAATGGTAATGATGTGTTTTTATTTTCATTCCCAATCGTGATTATATGAGGGATTTTCCGTAAAGTATGGGGTTATATGCTAGGAAATTTTGTCCAAAACTCCCTTATTTGAGTTTTCGGTCTTTCGGGCCACTTTTGTCCCTTATGGTCGAATTTGAGGTCGAATTTAAAAAATTGATCAGATAAATCTCGATCTACATACGGGGTTGCTTTAATTTCAAGTCTCGATATGAGTTCGAAAAATACCTCATTTAACGTTTCGGGGTCACTTTTTCCTTTGTAATCAAATTTGAGTCGAAATTCGAAAAAATGATTGGATCAATCCTTACTTAACACTTACTTATAGAAAATCCCCTTTATAATCACGGTTGGGAATGAAAATCAAAACTCATAACTACCATTGGGATAAAAAAAACACATCACTACCATTGGATTTCGCCAAAACTCATCATTACCATTGGGAATTTCCCAAAAAGAAATTGCCAGAAAAATGAAAGACGAAAAATTCCCAACTCCACACTTGTTCTTCATTTTGAGGAGTTAACATACTCTTTCAACCTTACTGTTTTATGAACCTGCAAAAATAAATTAAAAAATGTTAGTGAAAAATCAAATCAAGATACAAAACACTTAAAACAAATTTTTAGTCTTCAATAAAACAAAATACTTTAATAGAAAAATTTAATACATACCAAAAATTGCAAACACTTCAATCAAAACTATTTTTCATTCTCAGGTGTTAACTCTTAAAGTTCAATTTGTTCATCATTTGATGTTTCATCTGCAACAACGAAATAAAAAAGTAAGTAAATAGAACAAAATCAATTCAACAACAAAAAATCAGCAAAAACAAAATAAAAACACATTCACATAAAATTCTTCCCATTCAGTATCACCTGTAACGACAAACTATTTGATAAACTTAAAAAAAACCGAAAAAAAGATCTAAAAAACGAAAAAAAAATTGACCAAAAAAAAGAAAAAGAACTAGGAAAAACGATTTGATAATCTACAAACATGTAAAACCCCAAAACATGAACAAAAACAAAAAACAGATCTGAGTAACCCTCAAAATGCAACGCAATATCGGGAAAAAACGGGAAAAAAAAAGAATTTGGTGAGTGAAGAACACAACTAAAAATCGGGAAAAAAAATGGAAGAAATGAATGAAACCCAAAATCGAACATTTGAAACAAAATTGGGAAACAAACTAGAAAAACTCGGAAAAAAAACTGGAAAAAGTGAAGAACACAATTAAAATCGGGAAAATTTTAAACAAAATTAAAAAAACCGACAACCATAAAACAAATATAACCTAGATCTACAAATAGTAACACAAAAAATTTGAAAAAATGCCCAAAAATAACTATAAAAAAAATTAAAAAAAAAATTACCTAAAACAAATGAGAAGACGACAAAGAGGGATGACGCTTGATGGCGAGGAGTAGGATGGCGTCGCAGTGGTGTTGAGTGGTTTATTTGGAAAGAATTGGGAAGAGTTTAAGTTTGAAAAATGAAAAGGGAAAAGAGATGAGAGGAGAGAGGGTGAGGTGTGCGTGAGAAGACAAAGGAGAGAGATGGAGAGGAACCTGCGTAAAAAAAAAAGAGAGGAGAGAGAGTAAGGTGGACGGATAGATATTGAGAGATTAAATAATATAAACGTGAGGTGTTAGTTGCTAGAGAATTATTGGGCCCACTAAGATCAAAGACACCGGTTTTAAGGTAAAACCGGTTTCTTTCTAGAAAATAAGAGATGTGTCATAATAACCGGTCATTTAGACAAGTCTAAGACACCGGTTTTCATGAATATCCGGTCTCTTAACTTAAGAGTCCGYTTTTCATACTCCACCGGTCTCTTAAAACTGGTGTCTTATCAAATTTTTGTAGTAGTGTGTATTGATTATCGAGACATTAATAGTACCTCACCAAAACACCAGTATCATATATCGATGACTGACATGCTCATAGATGTCGCATCTAGACATGAATTGGAATCTACCTTAGACGAATTTGCTAGATATCACCAAATCAGGATTGCTGAAGCTGATCGTTCTAAAACTGAGTTTAGATTCCCAGGGTTTGTGGGGCTTTATGAGTATGTCGCCATGCCTTTTGGTTTGCAGAACGCAAATGCAACTTATCAACGTGCTATGAAATCTCATCTTTGACGAGATGATAGGAGACTTTATGGAGGTCTACATAGACAATGTTCTGGTGAAATCAAGGAGTCTATCAGAACATGAGGAGTATCTTATTTGTTCCTTTGAGCGAATGAGGAAGTTCAGTCATAAGATGAATCTATTGAAGTGTGCCTTCGGGGTTAAACCCAACAATTTCCTCGGATTCGTAGTACACAAAAATGGTATCGAAATAGATTATAACAAAGCAAAAGTTGTTCTAGAAGCATAACCCCCTCGAACAAAAAAGGAGTTGCAAAAGTTTCTAGGATAGATAAATTATGTTCGTAGATTTATTACCAACCTAGAGAGAAAGACAAAAMCTTTCTCCCCTTTGTTGAAATTAAAGATAGGGGATGAGTTCAAATGGAATGAAGAACATCAATAAGCATTTGAACAAGGAAAAGCAAAGCTAACGTCACCATCAGTTTTTATCCCGCCAAAACAAAATGMGAAGCCATTGAGATTATATTTGTCAACATTTGATAGTTCCATCACTAGCATGCTTACTCAAGAAAATGAGCAAGGGAAGGAACAAGCGATCTTCTACCTAAGTAGAATTTTGCAAGAGGTAGAGACCAAGTACACCAACGCTGAGAAATGGTGCTTGAGTTTGTATGATGCTTCCATTAAGCTCAATCATTACTTCATGGCTTTTTCCATCGAAGTCGTATCACCAACCGATGTGTTGAAACACCTTTTGAATCACCCCTTTATCAAAGGAAGGTTGTGTAAGTGGAGTATGCATTTATACCAATTCGAGCTAAAATATGTCCCTCAAAAGGCTGTGAAAGGTTAAGCTTTAGCAGATTTCTTGGTTGATCACCCAATTGAAAGRGATGCCCAAATTCAGGAGGAGGAGCCTTGGCATTTGTTTGTCCATGGGTCAAGCCAAATAAATTCAGCTGGGGCCGAAATAGTGATTCTCTCACCTAATGGTGTGAATACTAAAATGGCGGTAACTTTCTCGGACCGATGCACAAATAATAGAGCTAAATTTGAAGCTCTTATTATAGATCTCAAGACCTTAAAAGATATGGGTGTCGCAAGGGTTCAAAATACAAAACATTTGGTTTCTCATTGCGGTTTGTTTTTTTAGGATAAGCAATAATATAAAGAAACCTTCCCCTTAGCTTAGCAATCAACACAACACTATAAGCTAATCTCCTCAGTTAAATAATTACATTCATATTCTCTGAGGCAGAGAACCAAAGAATATTATTGGCTCAACAGGCTTCTTCAAAGACCCTTATGTTTGACGAAAGTTAATCACCATTAGTTCATCAAGTTAAAAACCTTCAGAAAATTCTAAAGCTAAGTAAATAAAGTCACTTTCCGGTTGTGAGCCAGACTCGCAAGAGATCAAGGAAAGTATTTAAGATATCCTGTTGCGAGAAATTCTCGCAAATGTAAGTTGGAAAATACAAAATATTTCCTCTTAGGAAATAAAGCTTATCGAAAAGGATCCACAGCTCACTAGGTTCGGAACAACAGAAGGTTCTCACATTAGCAAAAGTTCATCATGAAATATTGATCACACCAAATCAAGACTTAAAGATTAGCTCATCCAAAGATGGGTTCTTTTGGCCTTCAATCAAAAGTATTGTTTACAATATGTAAATTTAAGCAATGTTCAGAATCAAGTATAAGTAAGCTCCATAATTAGCAATATCCATAATCAAGCCATACCTTTAGGAGTTGGCTTATCGATGCGATTGAAACCATAAACCCTTCATCGGGACATCACGAGATATCCTATACTAATGATTACTTTATAAGTATTGGGACAAGCCTTCCAGAGACTTCAAAGGCAAAGTAATATATTTCCTCAAGAATATGATCCACTAGGTTTGAATTCCAAAAAATGATTTCTTATCACGTCAATTACATAGGAGAAGAATCGCATATTATTCATAAATTCGTATCAAAATGTACATTCCAGCCTTATGCACAAACTAAGACAAGCAGAAGCCACGAATAAAATAACAGCTAGCTAGATATCTAAGAACGTGGACAACAATCTAACGAGTCTGGCACACTCTTCTACACTACACCTGGGCCATAAGACTTCTAACATTTTACGAACGGTACAACTCTTTTGGCTCCGCCCCGCCTTAGGCGGGGCTTGACCTCGCTAGTCATGATTGACCATGGGGACCGATGTGAAGCGGTGGTGTCTCAATAGGATCCCACCTGCCTATATAGTAATTCACCCCCCTCCTCGAACGCCCGGAACATTGTGCCAATTAATGCCCCACGTGCCAATAATAACCAGTCGTGGTTCGGGACATTACGAATCAATCTGCCAAACCCAATTCCCCGCATGTAGCAATTCAATGCCTCTACTCCTCAGTGCTCTCATTTGTAGTCCATAAATCATAACAATTGAATTCAAAAGAGCTATTGATTTGATTTTGAAGTGCATTGATACTAGTGGGGGTTGCAATAAAACAAACCAAGACTTCTACAATGTATAACCGTACTTATGTTAGTCAATGTTGATTAAGGTGCTTAGAAACCCGTCTCCAGAGTATCTTGCTTAATTGACAAACGATTAAACTTCCGTTCTTGTTTAGCAATATATACAAGTGTTGATATATATATATCATTAAGACATGAAACAATTAGTGAGCATTAAAAACATGTATGTCCTCTCACCATCGTCACTGCAACAATCAAGTAATAAAACTCAAAGAAATCCCTTTCGAGAATGCTAATAGACAACAACGTTAGTATTACAATAAAATATGATAACAAAAACGAAAAACATGAAACATGTGAAACATGAATAAAACTACCATTATTTACATAGAAACCATTAACAAGTATGTTTCTACATTCTTAATTGAATTAAAACTCAAAATAATATAATCAAATTAAAGTGTACCAAATGGAATTAAAAAAAAGAGTTGAAAGAAAGTTTTCGTGATAATCTCAAGATTTACTACCCTTATTTCCTGTTTATTCGAATTAACATCATCCTTTGAATTGAAAACGATGTGTTTTGGTGTTTTGAGAGTGTATGATTGGTGTTCTCTGACTTGTGAATGTATTTGAAGTCGTGTCAATGAATGAGAGTCGTAATTGCTATGAAGTCGTCCGACTGAGCAAGCAGAAATTATTTATAGCACGAGGCCCAAACGACAGAAAAACCCTGCTTATATACGCTGATGAGCTTAATACGCAGAGGAGCGTATATACGCTCATCCCAGCGTATATACCTTCTCCTTTTCCATGATTTGGCAATTCGTATATCAAGTTGCGTATATACGCTTGAATGACTATATACGCTCCTTGACTATATATCTCATCACTGCGTATAACGCCATATTTTTATATATTTTTCCAAAAATCTCAATATATTCTCATTTCCTCCGATTTTATTCTGATTTCCCTTGAATCTATCTATCACCTTCACACCCCTTGCTCTCCAAAACAAGATTTCTAAATTCTAAAGTCCATTATCCGGATATTTTCAATATTCACAAATAATTTTTGCGTTATTCTGCGAATTAAAACATTGCAAAATTCATAGAAAATTCATAAAAATCAGAAAAGAATAATTAAAAATTTGCGGATTCAGAAAAAAATTACGCACAGATGAAAACCAAGGAATCATCTAGAATCTGCCAAGCTGACTTGTTTGGAAAACTCTTCGGTAAAACCTTATTTTATCTGATTAAATCCTAAAGAAAATATGTTTGCCTTGTAAACCTGCTCTAATTAATTCCGAGTATGACCTCACGTATTTCAGACTTCGTGAATTCAAAGCATCGTTTCTGAGTCGAAAACAAAGCGAGACCGTATGTTCATCACGATTACTGCGAGTTTGTGGAGACACATTTCACTGCTACAGAATCCCTCACTTTGACTGAGTCTTGGAGAGACGATATTTCTAATACTGTGATTTTATGTTCGATTCGACGGGAGATCAAACTGCAAACTTCTGCGACCTGAGGTTACTCTCTCTCTTACTTGCTCAAAAGCAGATTTTATTTACCTTTGTCCGGTGGCCGCATGCATGTTATGTGCTATATCTTTAGGTCCTTGTAGCGTGCATTTTCCCTCGTCTCTACTGAAAATTTCAGTGCGTCCCATCTTTCCTAAAAATTGTATCATTGACTTTGGAAAATGATTAGCCTAATCAGATTAAGTACTTACCTTTGGTGAACATAGTTGTTTTAGGGGGGCTGAGCGAGAAAGTTGCTATTGCAATGTTGATCTTGTAGACTTGTTTTACTCTATATATATATATGTATCTTGTTTAACGACTTTTAATTGAAGCCGTTTTCTTCCTTTATGTTGTTAGACATGTCTTGTAAAATTCAGTGAAAGATATCTTGTCTATTGTGTTTAGACATGTTTAGAATTCATTAATGCTTTCCTATATCTCTATATATCTTATGAATCTTTGAAATGGCTTCTTTGGTTCATATATATATCTGAAGTCTGATCTAGACATATTGATATATATGTCTAGGTTCTGAATCTATGCGATAGGTTGAAGATTAGTTGTCTGTCTGATTTCTTATGACATGACTTTAAATTCGGTAGTCGTGGTTCTAACCATAATTAATGTGATGCTAGGTCTGCATTTCATAGACATATGGAAGAATGTGAACTTTTCTTAGTCATTCTAACATTGATTTGAAAATGACTGTCTATGTATATTCGAGACTATGTGAATAAGAGCTTGTCTGTAGTCTTTCGGTAACTATGATCTGAAATTACTTGTCTAGTGCGTGATTCTAACATGATTCTTGAAAGTACTTGTCTGGTGTTCTAGACATGAGAAGAGCGATACTAAGCGTTAATCCTGGGAGTACCAAGTGCCAATTTGAAGAGTGTCATTTTTAAGAGGACTGTAAAAAGGTGATTAGTGTAACGGAGTTGGCAGACAGGACTTGCATTGGAAAGAACAGGTGCCAAAGAAGTGATTGTTCAGTATTCCCACTTTATAGCAAAACTGGACACGTTAACAGGTTAGGAGGAGCACAGAAACCCCCAACTGGAGATAAAGGGGCATGATGGTCCGCGATAGCCGCGCCCCAGCGAGATCTTATGACAGGGACGGTGTTACGGGTTTAGATGTCAACAGTGAGAAAGTAGAGTAGAGGTTTGAGTGAGTTCGCCATACAAGAGGTAGCTGACCCAAAGGTCAGGGCGTACTTCTTATTGATCAATGAGTCTGAAGGACCAAAAATAGGCTATGTTCAAAAATAAAAAGGTCAATTTTGATAGGTCAAAGGCTAATACAGTTGGCCAATGAGTTGTTCAAACATACTATGTCAGGTTCTAACTGGCAAAACCATAATCAATTCTAGCAAGCTAAACACTCAAAAGGCTCAAATATTTAAGTAATCTATCGGTCAAACTCGAGAAAGCTTCTACTATCCTTACGCGAATCAGACCAACGTATTCTGTGTATGATTTGGACAATCCCTTGAGACCTTTTGGTTGTAATTATGGCTCTTGTTTGGGTTGAAAAAGCGATGTTATGAATAACCCACGTGCGCAGATGTGCTTAGACTTTGCTTTTTTGATTTGCTTTGAACTGATTGATTTGAAATTATTGCATTTTGAAGACTTTTGTATTTATTTTGCTTTCTTTTTGCCCATTTATTCTTTTTCTTTCTTTCTTGCACGTGTTTTTCCTACGCACCTTGGTCCAAAAGTAGTAAATTTGGATGATGAAAAAAGAAGCTAATTGATATGTTTGCTCAAAATTTTTGAAGATTTTGATTCTATTCACAAAGGTAAATAAAGAGTCTTTTGTGACTGTGAAAGAAGCCTTCTGGGCATTGTCAAATTAAATAATTGAATCAGCATTAGATTAAACCATTGTGGCCATATGAGTATGCGAGACTTGCATAGAATTAGAAAATATATCCAAAATGATCATTTTTGATGATAAGAAAATTTAAACTAACATGCTTATTTTGAAATACTACATAGACTCAAAACAACGAATTGATAAAGAACATATTGCTAGGACTCGGACTCATACTCAATTCTAAGAACCCATGATCATTAAACCCACGCCTTGGGTACTCATGGTTAGCAAGTGATCTGGTGTGATTTATCATCCTTCCCCGGGAGAACTGGAGCGACCATCTTCAAACCATTCTTGATCCTATCTCAAACCGATGCCTTTTCAGGTGTGACCCTTCCTTGTCGGAACTTTGCCAATAGCATTGGGACCAATCCTAGATTTTCTTATCATCTGAAGGTCTTGGAAGTGGTCCAATAGAGCAAGTGCACCTTTGCATTTATCTATCAAAGCCGCCAAATCATACCAATCAAGAAATGTCCTTTCTGTCCCAGCCTTATGGGTTGAAAGACCGGAATGATTAAATGTCATTGTTAATCTGATATTATCAGCTTGTTGAAAAGAGTACCACCCTTTCTTTGTTAACCCCACCTACCCTTAGACTTCTGGCTTGAACATCTTCCTAACTAGGAGTCCAACCTTGTAGAGCCCAGCCAAATGAATCAATTGGATTGAACTTGATGCTCTCATGATACTTGCTAAGGTCTTGATGACCATCGAATGACTCTATTCGTCATTGTATTTACGCCTCTTCCCTCCACCTATTAAGAAAGTAGAGAAATTTCCTCCTCCACCTTGCTTTGCCTCTATCACGGAGAAAACAACAGGAACTGAATGTACCCTTATGTCTTTAGAACTCGTTGATATATTCCCAGTCATCGAAGCTTCTTGATTTCAGAGTCTTAAAACCACCTGATGGATGTGTGTCCAATATAATAGTGAACACCAAGTGAATAGCTCTTTCTCATTCCCTTAAGGACCATGAATTTGAAATCGAGATTACCTCTGGTTTCATTCCCTTGAACTGGCAACAGTGATGACAAATCTTCTTTGAACTCCCTTAATTTTCTCATAATCAGCAACACCAGGCCCTTTAAACTAATTTCAGACATTCTCTACCTCTCTCTATTGCCTCCTACCTTTTTTCCGTCCAGTCTTGGGATGAGAAGTGGTGTTTAGCATCGTCTTCTCCCTCTCCCGTCACGACTCGAAGTTCTTCTTGGTCCTCTTGTCTTTCGCTCCCCAATTCTCTTTTCTTGCATCAAGGCAGAATTCACCGACTCAGCCTTTTCGAAATAGCTAAGCTGTTGTTCGATTTGCCCATGGGAATTCTTGTTGATTCAGAGCGCGTCGTTTGCTTCTTTTACTCTACTAGCCCCAGAGACATGTTCGAGTCTTTGTATCTTGTTTGAAATCAAAAATTACACTTAGAAACCCAGAAACAATAAGATTGAAAACTCTGAAAACAAACCTAACTCAAGTTGTTGGACTTTAAGAACTGAACTCGAATAGACTTGATATGCTAGACCTAAATCTATTTAGGTCTAGACTCGAGAAATTAAACCTAAATCCATTTCAACATAATAGACCTTAGACCTACGAGCCAATTAAATTGAATGGCCTAGGGTGAGTCTTATAACGAACCTATTTAGTTTTAAGTCTAATTAATTGAACACTATCAATTCAAGCTCTTGGGTTAAAAGAATTGACCTAATCAACTTAAGTTTTAATTGCGAATGAATTGAACCTAATTCAACCTTAAGTTTTGAATGAATTGAGAATTAACCTAATTTTAGTTAAGGTTCAAACAGATCAATCTAAGTCAGACTAAGACTCTTGATTGATATCGAACCTAAGTCAAAATTCTACGTTCAATGAGCTTGAAATTGAATTGATTTGAATGGGCTTAATGGATCAACAACTCTTTCCTTAACCATAGATTTAAGAACTGTAGTGTGGCTAAGAATTTGGACTGAATGAAGATCACAAGATTAAAACAAGCACATGATGAAACACAAAACAAATTAATTATCACTTAATCGTCAGATCTAAGTTGAACATAAGTCGCTTGTTAAATCTGACAGTTACCAGCCTAAAATAGAGCTCGTCCCAATTTCACACCACAATATGTATTTAGCGAGATACCCCTTATATCACGCATTCGTAACACGCATACCCGGCGATAACTTACTTACCATCAATTTGAATCAATAAACCCCATGCCAACCAAATAAAACCCCCTTAAGTTGAATCTCGAGCACTAGAACATGGCCCATATTAGAACCAAACTGCTTAAGACATGACCCCTATCGAATGTCACAAGCAAAATTCAACTTGATTATAATATGAACTACGAACTTCAAGTTGTCCACTCACCAAATGGTATTATCCCCAGTGAAGTCGCCAAAACTAGGCTCCCCCCGCCTTAGTCGGGCGTTTGACCTCAGCTTCAATTCATGAGTTGAGCCATCGGGGGGATCCGCATGTGAATGCGGTTCGTTGTCGTCTCAATGAGGATCCCACTCGGCCTATATAGTTATCCGTACCCCGAAACATGTGCCAAATTAATGCCCACATCCAATCAATAACCAGTCCTGTTCGACATATACGAATCAGATCTGAACCCAATTCGCCCCGCAATGCTACGCCTCTACTCTCCATTGTAGTTCCATAATATCATAACAATGAATCAAAAGATCTATTGATTTGATTTTGAAAGTCATTTGTATTACTAGGGTGCTATTAAACAAACCAACTTCACAATGGATAGCGAGTCACTTGATGTATCAAGTTAATAATTTGCTTTAAAAACCGTCGTCCATATATCTGGTTAATTGACAATACGATTAAATTCCGTCTTGCTTAGCAATTATATACAAGTTGATTATATATATTATAATAAAGACAGAAAACAAAGTTATGAAAATAATACTATGTATGTCTCTCACTTGTCCACTGACAAAACAATCGAATTGTGTAGAATAAAAACTCAAAGAATCCCCTTTCGATAATTAATTAGATAAACAAACCATATATTACAATAATAATAGTATAACAAAACAAAAAACCCATAACATTAAACCATTAAATAAAACTACATATTACATGAAACCATTAACATGAGTTTTACATTCCTTAATAAATAAACTCAAAATAATAATTAATCAATAAAAGTGACAAATGAATGAAAAAGAGTGAAGAAGTTTGGTGATAATCAATTTATACCTTATTCGCTGTTATTCGAATAAACGATCTGAATTGAAAACGATGTGTGTTTTGATTTTTAGAGTTATGAGTTCTCTACTTGTATAAGTGTATTGAAAAACTGTGTCATGAAGAGAGGTCGTGAGAATTTCTATGAAGTCACTCCGACTGAGCAGCAGAAAGTTATAAGCACGAGGCAAAACAGCAGAGAAAACCCTTGCTATATACGACTGAATGAGCATATACCAGTAGGAGCGATAACGCTCAGCCAGCTAATACGCTTCTCCTTTTCCATGATTTTCTGCAAATGTCCTTTATTAAGTGACTATATACGCTCCGTGACATATACCTCCTGTTGAGCGATATACCTCGATCACTTCTAGAATACCTCAATGATTTGTATATTTTTTTCCAAAATCTCGAAATATATTTCTGATTTCCTCCGATTTTCGGATTCCCTTGTATTCACCACCTTAGACACCCTTGCCCTCCACAGCAGAATTCTGAATTTCAAAGTTTCCTATGTTTCGTAGTATTCCAATATTACTATTCGCGTATTCTGCTATTTAACTATTGCAACATTCATAGAAATCATAGAAAATCAGAAAAATAATTTAAAACAATAATTGCGGATCCAGGAAAAAATACGCACGAATGGAAAACAAAAAGCACGAGAATCGCCCAACGATTGTTTGAAAACCTTCAAAACCTATTGCAGTTTATCGCAGAAAACCGAAAGATAAATTATGTATCCTTGTAATACCTTTGCTCAATAATTCCAGTATACCTACTATTTCAGACTTCGTTGAAATTCAAAGCATCGTTTCTGACTCAAACAAACCGAGACTCGGTTTCTCCACGGCAGTACCATTCAGACACATTCAGTCAAAATCCATATCAATTGTCATGAACAACAGAAGTAGCCGGAGCTAAATGCAAAAATCTGCTAGAGTACTAGCAATGCAATGTAAGCAAATTATGAGTGAGAGAACATTATGCGTTCTTTGGAAATCAAGGCCCAAATAAGCAAATATCTAATCTTACAACAAAAAGTACAAAACACAATATTTTCTGAGGGAATTTATTGTGGAAGTGAAATTGCCCAAACATAGCAACAAAGACCACATATGTCGGCTAATGCTCATCTAACCCAGGAGGCCATTAAGTGTACATTATGTCTTGAACGTATATCTTTAAGCGCAATCTTCAAGTTTAGATGGCAAAAGTTTCCAGACTCAAATGCGAAAATCTAATGCATACTCCCACAATATTTGGGGAAAGCCACCAAAATCTACTGTCAAGAGTATCCTACCTAAAAGCGTTTGACAAAGTAATTGGCGCAAATATAAATTTATGGGAAAAATTACCACAAAACAGTATAATCATGATTTAACAGCTAATCATGATCCTAGAAAGTTAAATTCTCCCACGTTAGCGTAATGGAGTGATTCTGAAACACTTTTGCAATTATAGTTTAGGAGTCAAGACATCTAAGGTATGTATAATATACATAAGTTACTAGATCCCCACATGCCTTAATATAACTTTATAAACGCACTTATATTCTCACTTAATTCTCCCTTCTCTCTCCATCTAAAATATTTCAATCTTTTCTTCTGCAAGAATGTCTAATAAGCCAACACAATGAATTTAAAAAAGTGAGCTTTAAAGCCCACGCCAAAAGGCATTCACTTTTATCAACATTGAATCGCTCCCAAACTCGATAGATGTAATAGAGGCATGCAAGGAAGAAAGGCTACTCTCGCTTTTGAGTTCAATTTCAATACAGCAGAACTAACCACCCCTATAAAAGAAAGACACCGTTCAAATGAGTCATTTAAAGGCCAAAAAGAAAAGAAGAAAAAAGGAAGAGAGAACGAGTATCGGCCCATATATTGAGAGACATAAACCAAACATACATGAAAGAAAGAAAGGCCAAGGCAACCTCTTGTCATGAAAAGCCTCCATAAGCCAACCGACGTCTACTCCAGCCACCATTCAAAAAATCTATGTTAATTTCAAACTTTTGTCTAAAAAAATGTCTAATATTTACAATAGTTAACCTGAATTATCATAAATTAATGGAAATATTTGCTAAATTGAATCCTTATTGCAAAGAAACACTTTCATAATGCCCAAACCAGTACTTTAATACAGTCAGACTAATGTCCTCATAGCAAAATGACGACTAGTAATGTGTTTTACATTGGTAATTGTATCGAATACTTTGCTCAATAATTTCCCTATAGGAGTAAATGTAATTCTTGGAATCTGTTGATTTTTACATTTAGTCTCACTAAAACCATCTCCAATATTTATTACCAAAATATAAGCACACACCCCAATCTATAAAACCGAAGACATAAGTCTTTTTCAAAAAAAAGCATTAAATTAGAATCACAATCCTTTGAATGAACTTAATCCCAGACTCAAGTCATTATCGCCCTTGATTAAGGCAATTTTTATGACTAAAAAATATTCGTTGACTTTGTTGACCAAATGACAATGACGATCAAAAATTACCAGAAGCATGTCCTAACATAATGAACAATATGATCAATCTACAGCGATACACACTCTTAATAAATCTCCATCTAGCATTATAATGCAATGTAAATAATTTGTAGAATGTCCCGACTTGAAACAACCCGTTAAAAAGCCAGTAAGGTACATCATGATACTTGAAGGGAAAGTACATGCATTTGAAATATGAAAAGAAGCGAGAGGAAACCGTCGAGAGAAGTAACTACCACTCACCATCTCTACCCCAAAGGCCTATAAATAGACGCAACAAAATCAGAAATAAAAGTCAACACAATAGTCAAACAACAACATCTATCTACTTTTTTCGCATTTAGCTTTCCTTAGCCGCACTTGGCTTAGTAGCCAAGTATAGTTAAGCGTAGCGTAGTTCATCCTTTAATGGATCATTTGCTTGTTCATTTTCATCCCAATTGTGTCAACATGGAGGTAATCATCCTTCCTTGTGAAACAGTTGTAGACTGACTCTATCCTTTACTTTATGAAAAGATGGCTTTCGTTTCTCTTCACTTTTGTTTGTTTTACACTTCAGTCTTGTTTCACAATAAGTCTATTTCCTTACGTTCTCATCTTCTTGAWTAACTCTACGATCTTAGGAGTCATTTACGTTAGCGAGGTTATCAATATAATCAGTAACCAGAGGGGGAGCCCCCTACGGACTAAAAACAATATTGGGCGGTTGACTTTTTGGTGTAGTGCAAAATCACCTCAATAGTCACTCAAAGGAATCGACTCGACCCTTTTTCCAATGGTCTTTCTCCTCTCTTTGGAACCAATATGCTAGAAATGGTTCTTGTCACTTTCCAAGAAAGAAACGGTTACTTGGAAAAACATCGCTTGTGCATTCATGATGTGATATAAGGGTAARATTCAGACCCAAACTTCATACTGAGAGCTCAAGATCCTTATGCAAGGAGAGAAAGAGGGGTTCACCACCTATCTATCTAGATGAATGAGAAGTTGCTGCCATACCAGATTCCGCTTCCACTGAAGAAGAGATGGTCAAAACCTTCATTGACGTCGTTCAGCCAAAGTACAAAGATCATCTAAAGTACCGAGGCATCACCACTTTCCCAAAGGTTTACGACATTGGAATAGTCATAGAGGACGATCTTCTTAAGGAGACTACCGAATGGTAAAAAAGAGTCAGTATGGATCCCACCTTTAGGATTGAGTCGGATTGTCCCTCCACCTAGACTGTTGGTCATGTCTTTTTTCCTTTTGAGTCTATGTCATTAGGATTAGGATTTATTTCTACATTTAGCCTACGTGTAATAAATTCATTTGGAATCCATATAAGTTTCATTTATCATTTTCTTTTTAGCCTCCATATGGGTTATACTACTAACTTCAATGGAACCTAACTAACTGGAAGAGTGGATTTTAGAATCAAACTAACTAATGGACATTTCTGAGAAAGGCCATCTATCTCAGGCTCCACAAAAAATCATTTCTTTCGCATGACCTGTATGCATTCAATCCCTAGCAACCCTTTGAGCCATAAACACTTTCACTAAACCTATCTTTTTTTAATCACCCACTTCTACCTAACCCTTGGGAAATCAAATCGTGCCACATGTGCAAAAACATGTAAGATCTAAAGTGCAAAAAATGATAACAAAATCAATTTCAAAATTCAAAGTGCAAATTTAAGTTCAATTCAAAATCCAAGTTCAAATCAAAGTTCAAATGCAAAAAACAAAAAAGCACACTGTGCACCATGGGGGAGCTACATTGGGAACTTTGAGCCTTTTCCCTTTCTATGTTGACCCTTAACTATAGCCTCACATTACATCCGCAAAAGCCCTCTCACACGAGGCATTATCCAAATCATCAACAAGAACTACGACGGTCTGATTCTCAAAGGTTYCGTAGGWAGCCTCTTCTCAAGGTCCGACCCAATACCTAATAACATCCTAAATTCCACTCTTCTAGTTAGTCTAACTCCCTTAATGGTGGTAGTACAAATTCCTACCATAACACTTGACATAGACTCGAGCTTGAACTAGCGTCATGTAAACAACCACATCAATTCCCCATCCACTTGCCTCTAGTCATAAATTCTAGCCTTTTCTTTTCTMTAACCTTTAGCCTATTCTTTCATACACCTTTAAGGACTCTCCTCAACTATACCTTAGGCTATCACATTGTAGTAATCTCCATACAAACATCGCGTTAAAGCATCCTGGCTATTCTCAACTCTGACTTAAGCTATCACATCGCAACAATCTCCATGCATTCTCCTCGAAGCATCACATCAAAGCATCTCGCATTCCCATTGCTCTATTTCTTGTCACCTAGGCGATCAACTCAAGCCATTGATTTTGGRAATTTCAAATCACATCCCAAAACCTTTATCACCACCAAAAGCTAAGTCTAAACCAATGACTCCACAAGTTTGCCTTACCTTGCCTAATATCATCAAACCTTAACCTGGATCTAGCCAAACAAGCTCACAAGCTTGGCCAAGATGGGGGCTCACCCACTGAATATACCATTAGCACCACAAACTAAGCCTTTTTCATACACACAAACCCCATGGGTTGGGGGCCTAACTCGCGATCACAAGCATCATTCGAATTGTGGCTTTAGGCGACTTCATCCAACATTTTAAAACATCTTAACATTAGTCTATTTCCTTGGTCATATCATGAATTAGGATAGACTTGCATTACACATATTGTCATTGCACACACTTCATTCATAAGCACTATCATTCATGCATACATCATCATACATACATCATGCATACGCATCATTACACAAACACACTATGTAAACACATTGTACAAACACATTACACATTGAACCACCTCTACATGAGGCTAAGGCCCATCTTATTTGAACTGTTAGTCCGCCTATACYGCATTCACAACTACATGCAATCACCCTGCACACGCCTATATGGCATTCATTGCTATACGCGATTGTTGCTATACGCAACTATTCCTACTCACTCACTCATGCCTATATGTCATTCATCGCTATACGCGATTGTTCCTATACGCAACATTATTCCCGAAAAGCTAAGGTCAGTCATAGTGAAGGCTTCCTGAGGAACGAGGAGCTTCTGAAGGACATACATACACACATCTTCCCCGAA
>SNQN01006651.1:11445-37385 GCA_008642245.1 Bassia scoparia | reverse complement strand
TAGTTTTTGATCGCCCTATGGTTTAAACGCCTAGGGTCAGATCAAATGTATGATTTTTGCATTTCTCGGATCGCCCAGTTAGGGGGATCCGAGTTGAATCTTCTTAATCGCCCTGGGTTTTGAACGCCCAGGGGCTGTCATATATCAATTCTCGGATCGCCCAGTTAGGGGGATCCGAGTTGAATGTTCTTAACCGCCCTAGGCTTTAAACGCCCAAGGGCTTTCATACATCAATTCTCGGATCGCCCAGTTAGGGTGATCCGAATAAATTGCTTTTAACCGCTCTGGGCTTTAAACGCCCAGGGGCTTTCATACATCAATTCTCGGATCGCCCAGTTAGGGTGATCCGAGCAAATTGCTTCCAATCGCCTTGGGTTTCAAACGCCCAAGGGCTTTAATATATTTATTCTCGGATCGCCCAGTTAGGGTGATCCGAGTAAATTGCTTCTAATCGCCATGGGCTTTAAACTCCCAGGGGCTTCAATGTATTAATTCTCGGATCGCCCAGCTAGGGTGATCCGAGTTGATTACTTTCAAACGCCCTGGGCTTTGAACGCCCAGGGGCTTAAACGTCCATAAGGGCTTGAGATGACATGATCCTGATTGTGCATTTACCTGATCCATCTGAAGTTAGGGGCTAAAATCCTAAGTATAGGATTTTGTATTTATAACTTCGGACAGATCAGGACATATTTAAGAATAATGGAACTAGAGGCCATATTCCGCTCAATACTTAAACTGCAAGAAGGAGTTTCACTTAAGAATTAAGCGTGGGGCTAATTGTTCGAGCCCACCATGTGTTGGGCCTGGCCCATTAACCATTATTACGAGAATGCCATTACTAGCCTTGTTAACCAGTCAAACAGGGAAAACTTCTTGAAGAAGCTGTCTAACTGAATTCAGTTAGAAGATCTTCTAGATATTTCTGAGTTAGGTTGGAATTACCACATTACCCTCCTATTGTCTATAAATAGGGAACTTAGCACCAGAATACAAGGGGACACACTCAATCATTCTGAGATTTTACATAAAACAAGTACTTTCTCTCTCTAGTTCTAAGACATCTTTCTCTTTTCTCTCTCCTTCCTTTGCTGACTTAAGCATCGGAGGTGGTCCCCAGGGAACACCCCCTGGGCCCTTTGACTGCATTTTCTCTCTCTTCAGGGCACCTGACATCACTCCGGCGTACTTTCCGGCGGTTTTTCCGACGAGTGCATACACAAAGATTTGGATTCCCTATTTTTTAGATTCAAGATTTCCTTACTTGGAACATATATATATATATATATATATATATATATATATATATATATATATATATATATATATGCATGATATATTCTATAATATATTAATACAAATATACCAATTCAAATTTTAAAATACGTGGATTTATTAATTCACACATGTATCATGATAAGGCAAATTGAAATTTATTTATTTCCTAAAATTAAGTAGTTGGTTGTAACACCCCAATAATTCTTTACTTTACCTGTGAAATATTAAGCCGAAAATACGGAGAACTATTGGCATGTCACTGCCACGTGTTAAAACGTTTAGGCTAAAATAATCTTTTGCAGCGGAAATCAAAGGTAGAAAATAGTTCAAACCAAAGTGTTAAAATCTGAAATATAAAATTTCATTTGACAAGTTGGAACCATCAAGGCCCTTATTCACAAATAACGGTATAATTCCTTTTCAAACATAGTAAACTCGAAATATAAAATCGTTTTGTAAGGTTCACGATGCATGAACAAATTATTTAAGTACGATCGGCTTTCACTCATCCGAACCATCTAAGGCTAGTCACCTGAATGCAAATCCTGTAAAAAGTCTGCTCCCCATAATTTCCAAGTGAAATAAAGATCATCACAGGTCCACCAAAAGAAGAGAATGTGGACAATACACAAAACACAAAAACACGCAATCAGCAAAGCTGAATACATACAACATACGAAGATGAGAAAACAAACGGACAACATCTCCCCTAAAAACTGGACATACCGAGTTACGACACCTGTTTAGAAACAAAAGAAAACCCAATTGTGCTGTTAATAACCACTTAACAATATTATGCATAAACAACTGATCCCAAATTCAGACCAAAACCATCAATTACACATTACATACATCTGCTACAATACAACACAATCCCAAAATCCTCAACTGCTCCGGTTAACTAGATTGTACCAGCAAAATAACCTGTCTCTTATACACATCTAGATGTGTATAAGAGACAGACATACAACATACGAAGATGAGAAAACAAACGGACAACATCTCCCCTAAAAACTGGACATACCGAGTTACGACACCTGTTTAGAAACAAAAGAAAACCCAATTGTGCTGTTAATAACCACTTAACAATATTATGCATAAACAACTGATCCCAAACTCAGACCAAAACCATCAATTACACATTACATATAGCTGCTCTAATACAACACAATTCCAAAATCTTCAACTGCTTCTGTTAACTAGACTGTACCTGCAAAATGACTTACTCGGCACACAAAGATCTGTCTCTTATACACATCTAGATGTGTATAAGAGACAGCCACAAGGTAGTACGTACCTTGAATAGAAAACAAGCTAGCTATGTGTTTTTCACTTCAACAATAACTCAAGGAGAATTTCCTCCTACAACCAAATATAAATCAATTATTATTGATTCCTAACACAAGATTACAGCAATACATATTCCCTTGAAACCCCATAAAACTTATCAACCTCAAACATGTTTTAAAGATTAACTTCAACGCTTATACAATAAACCATTCATTTATTTCTTTAAAAACTTTAAAAGCCATAATAATAAATGGTTAAAATCACTATGAATATGTTTAATAACGCTGAAAATATCATAATCAACTTGTATTTTCGTGCCAAATATTTTTAATTAATTTTAATAACAAAACATATTTTGTAATCGAAAATTGTCAATTTGATGTAATAATTTATTAAAATACTAAAACTATACAAAAATTTATGAAAATTTTATACAGAGTGTATAATTGTAAACATAATATTCACAAAAAGTTTCGTAAATTATAGATGAACATAAAAATAAGTAAAAATCAAAAACCAAATCAGATTTACAAAAAACAGTCCATTTGAAAACGAATTTATTAAAATCGTAAATGTGCTTGGAAAATTCTGACACTTTTACACAAGGTGTATAATATCATAGAGATCACGTGACAAAAATGTTGTAAATTATTGACAAACAGAAAAATAACGAAAAATCAAAAACCGAACCTAAACCTGAAAACTGTCGATTCAAAAACGATTTTTTTAAAATAGTAAACATGTTTTGAAAATTCTGAAAATTTTACACAAATTGTATATTAGTATGAAAATTACTCTAGCAAAGTTTTGTAATTTATTAAAAATCAGAAAAATAAATAAAAATCGAATACTAAAACTGGACAGATTAATCAAAACTTGAAAAACCCTAATTTTTGCAATTCAATAAATCTGAAAATTATTTGCTTTAATTGAATTCAACAAAACAAGTTAATAATACTAACAATTCATGAGAGATTAAACCTAAAACAATTGCATATAATTTGATTGTACAACTTTATCATTAAAATCAATTAAAACCATAAGAAAGGAAGGAATAAGAAGAGAAGGAAGGGGAGAGGGAGGACCGACTATGGCGTTGCTGGCGGTGGCTCACGGCGGCGAATAGGTGGGGCAGTGGCAGCGAGCAGGTGGAGCAGCAGCAACAGTAGCATACAGCACGGTTTCCTTCTCTCTCCCCCACGTTTTCTTTTTTTTATGAAAATAATGAATGAATGATGAATGAGGCATAAATGTCTTTTTTAGTAAGGGGGAATAAACCCTTTTAGTAATCTAGGCTTTAGTTAGATTAATTTTGGATATCTTTTCTTTTCTCTTTTTTTTGTTAAACAATTGTTTTGGATAAAATAAAATAAAATCAAGTAAGAAGATATCATGAAATATATCTTAAGCGAAAATAATAAAAATTAAATAGAATTTAAATAAATCGCATCGTTTTATAAAATAATTGTTTTATATTTATAAGAAAATATAATTATAAATATCCAAAAATTAAGAAAATATAATTATAAATATCCGAAAATTACAGAAAATATAATTATGAATATTCGAAAATTACGGGGGATTACAATCTACCCCCCTTAAAAGAAGTTTCTTCCTTGAAACTTGTCCCAAAATCCACAATCTCTCGAGGATTTCAATAGAAAAAGGTATTTGTATTGTTGTAAACTACTTGTATCACTGGAATGATTCTCCAGTGACTACATTTGACACAATTTCACACACTTTTATAGTATGTGTACTAAACGAAATCATGCCTATTAGGCCAAAGTCACGCAACTTGAAGTAATATTCGACAAAATAAGCCAAAATTAAAGCAATAAATAAACAAAACAGGGCAAAAGCGCGAAATTATATCGCATTCTACCCCCTTAAAAAAAAGAGTTACGTCCCCGTAACTCACCTCAACGAACGAAAACTCAAACAACAAAACTCGGGATCCAAGTTTCCTTTGTTGCTACAGTATTGTCAACCTATTAAGTCAACCAACAATGACCCAAATCGTATCATTCTTCGTATTAGTCTTGGGTAAACCCATAATCAAGTCCAGCGATATTGAATCCAATTTCCAGTTGGCTCCTGCATGTTAACCTTTTGGAAACGAACTCAGTTCTCTCTCTTTTCATGTTCGGCCACTCATATAATTCCTCTAAATTTTTTATACAATCAATTTACCTCCTCCAGAGTCTTTTGTCTCAAATCACCACCATTTTTATAACTACATTACATGCCCTTAAATATTAGACTTCCATCCTCATAACTTGTAAATTCACTTTTAGCACAATTTCCTCAAATTCGCACTTGTTCCTTAATACTCTGCAAAAATTCATCAATACTTTGTTGTTCTCTACTCACATTAAGTATCTATGGCTCAATTGACATAGCGCTGAAATCCTCATATTTTTTTTTCTATTCTGTTGCATAACACAATTAAGCTTTGTTGATGCCTAAGTATACACCACAAATCATTCATGTCTAACGGGCAATGCTAGTACTGAGGCGGTTGTCAACCGATTTTTAAGGATTTTGAAAGCTAACTCACACTTTTTATCCCACTCTAATTTTGTCTCCCTTGTTATAACATTGGTCATAGGTCTCGCTGGTTTCGAGAAGTCCTTAACAAACCTCTTAAGATACTCGGTTAACCCCAAAATACATAAACCTCGGACAACAGTCGCCTTCTCAGGCATGGACCACTCACAAACCTCTTTAACCTTGCAGGTTCCACAGAAATAGGTTTCCTAGAAATGTAATGACCCAAAGACATAACTTGCCCCAATCACAGCTTACATTTGGAAAAATGGCAAACAATTTATGACTKCAWAGTGTTTCTAGGACAGTCTTCAAATTTGCAACATGTTCTTCCTCATTCTTTGAATATAACGAGATATCATCAATAAAAACAACCACAAATTTGTCAAGTACTCATGAAATACTTCATTCGTTAAATCTATAAAATTGTGTAACCCAAACTTATTATCCTCAAATATTTGTTGATTAACCCAAAATGCATGATCATAAACTCATAGTGCCCAAAAAGAGTCTCAAAAATAGTTTTTGGAATGTTTTGTTAGCAACCCTCAATTGGTGACATCTTGACCTCAAGTCAACCTAAAATCACTCATCCTTTGTAACTGGTCATACAAGTCATCTATTCTCGGTAAATGATACTCATCCTCTACAGTGAAATAGTTAAATTCCTAATAATCAATACACAATCGAAAACTTTCATCTCTCTTTTCCAAAAATGAAATTGGTGTTCTCCAAGGTGAGGCACTAGGCCTATTAGATCCTTTGTCTATCAATCCTGCAATTGACTCATTAACTCTTTAACTTCGCTGGTGCCATTCTATAGGGTGTTTGTGAAATCAGGGTAGTCCTCGAAAACAAACTTATGGTGAACTCAACTTTTCTCTAGTTAGTACTCCCGAAATCTCCTCTGGAAAGAAAACATTTATGGATTCATTCTACTTCTTGCTCCGTTCTCTTACTCTCCTCACGCTCAAGTATTTCACACAACAGAAATATACTGGATATCCCTTAACTAATCAGTTCATAACTTTTATGGTAGAAACTAGTCCCCAACTATTCTATTTCTCAAGACTCCTATAGGTCACACTCTTCTTCAATAGATTCCTTCTGTACGCTTTCTGTAATTCACAATCTCACTTAGCCATGTCCCTAATTAATCCATTTCCAAATGACATCCAAGTCCCCTAGGTCAAACTCAACAAGATTAGATGGAAAAACGCCTTCATGGAATTTATCACAAGGGATGACTTCGCCCATGGGCAAATAAACATATAAAACAATAGGGCTCGAAAAAGAAAAAATTATTTGGGTGACAACAGGTGTGGAGACAAGAGAATAAGTAACATCAGGATCAAACAAAGTTTTAACAGGGATAAATAGATAAAACGGATAGAGAAGGTACTGGTGACAACTTTAGAGGGCTTTTTAGTCTCCTTTCTGTCCATTGGTGACAGATGCCCAGTAGCATTGCCTATTTCTCGACTAGCTCTTCCGTCATGATTGCTTGGCATGGAATTACTAGCTTCCCGTTGGGTTTGCCCTCTAAGAACATCATCTGATGGGTTCTCGTTTACGACTCTTTCCACTTCTCCAGTAGGTTGGTGACTCGGTAACCGATTTGGGATAAACTCGTTCCTTAGCTTTTCCTTAAAGGTTTCCCATCCAAAGTTACGTAGGTTTTCAAAAATGTCTCTCCTTTGGAACCACCAAGCATCAGCAATATCATTAAGATAAAATGAAGTACTTATTACTTTCATGTGCTAGGGACACTCTAAGGCTTTGAAGATTTTGTCAAACATTCGGAACCAACTTTCTAGGTAAGCAGGTTCCTCAACCCCAAAGAAATTCATCGGCTTCACTAAGGCTATGGTCTTAAGTAATTTGCTGAAATAAATCAGCTCACTGCGTTGGAGCTTAGAAATGCTTTTAGCTACTGCTGAGTCCATAGAGTTCAGGGCAGCTTTTCCTACAACGTTTTGCTCTGACGCATCATTGTCTAAGGAAATGGCTAATAGCTTAATGGTTTTAGTTAAAACGGCAACGTTACGTGCCATCGCACTTCTACTCCTGGATAGACGAGTAAGTCTTTCAGATTAAGCGAGGGACACTTACTCAAAACAAGTCCAGATTCATAACAGCAATACTTCATGCTTATAGTGGTTGGTTCAAAGGAATGTCTAATGAGTTTACTCCATTGTTCCAAACACAATCCAAATAATCACATATTAAGCATTCATTTGGAGATAATTTCTCCAAACAAGTAAGACACATAATGGTTAGGCACGAGCTCAGTGCACAGGCAAAAATGAGATAATATCGTAAAATGAAATTTTAATAATAATCCAGTAAAATAATAATAGATTGAAATACAAAGTATCAAAAAAATAGTTGGAATAGACATAGTACGTCAAGAATAAAATATGTTGATAACAAAAGAATATAAGGTAATATGAAAATTTTGCTGAAATTATCAATAAAATATCCAAAATAGTCGTCAATAGGATAAAAGAGAATTAATATAAAATCTAGGCGTGCAAGAATAAATTGATTCATAAATTGTTACCAATGATAAATGAGTAAAATAAAGAATTTCTAAAAACGAAAATATACCCTTTTAATAACTTTAGTAAAACGTGTTATCCTTTATTTGTTTCAAACGAAAAACAGGGTAAAATAAAATGTAAAGGAGAGATAAGTATTGTAGCATTGCTACTTATTGTAACCCAAAAATAAGCCAAGTATACTGCCAAAGCGAGGAGTTTATTATTAGCGATCTATGGTAATTCCTAAGACACAATGGGACGTCATTAGAAAGTCTATCCTTTTTCTCATCGTAGCGTTCGGCATCAAAGTCAGGATCGTTCTCATAGTCCGAGTCTTCGATGGTGACATCTCTATAGAGTGGATTCGGATTCCGAGTACGTGCTCCTTTTTCCTTCAGTTGGGTTGACAGGTTCGTCGACTACCTCATTGACGTCGTCCTCTTCTTCATTCGAAGAATCATTTGACGCGGTGTCATCCAAAATTCTTCGGAAAATTTTAATTTTACCTCCTTATCTTGCGCGGTTTTATACGCCCGTAAATAGCGTTGAAACTCTTCCAGTGGATTCGGGAGAGAAAGTAAAATGTTATCCATCGTTTTTATAACGTCGTCCTTCGGGTTTTCTTTTTCATGTGTGGACATGACTGACGTGTAATTAACTTCTCTCTACTATAACAACGCAAACGTACGCAAAATACTACAATAATGTAAACCAAGACATAATTAAATCGAATGCCATTTTTAAAAAAAAAAAACAAAACAAAACAACATGTAAGAACGAAAATTATTTACGTAGAACTGTATTTTTAAATTTGAATTATATAAAAGACTTTGCAAGACAATTGACATGAAAGTTTCGGTTTATAATCTTGAATAATCAAAAGGTATTATTTTGTAGCAAAATATTTTTCGCGAAATAAGTTGTTTGGTTAAAAAAAATCATACTCTCCTTAAAAGAGAGTTACGTCCTCGGAACTCGAAAATCAGGTTAACAAAAGTTTTGGCAAAAAGGAAAATTGTCATTGAGTATTTGTCAATGAAAAAGAAACAAGACACAAAATTTATGTACCATATAAACATTTATATAGTTAGATTAAAACATAGAAGAATAATTCTAACAAGCATAAAAAGTATGAAAGGAAACACATAAACGTGCCCGTCCGAAACTACCCAAATCTCACCGAATTAGTTAAAGAAAGGAAGAAATCGTAAAATATTATTTTGTAAAATAATGTTGTTGTTTTTGTTTTCTATAAGAAATGTTTCAAGAAGAGAATATTTGAAATAAAACGGGGTTTGGGAAAAAATAAATACATTTACCTCCTTAAAAAAGTTTCGTCCCCGAAACTTGTCCCAAAATCCACAATCTCTCGAGGATTTCAATAAGAAAAGTATTTGTATTGCTGTAAATACTTGTATCACTGAAAGGATTCTCCAGTGACCACACTTGCACAATTTCACACACTTTATAGTATGTGTACTAACAAATCATGCCTACTAGGCCAAAGTCAAGCAACTTGAAGTAATATTTGACAAAACAGACAAAACAGGCAAAATTGAAGCAATAAGTAAACCAAACAGGGCAAAAGCGCGAATTCTATCGCATTCTACCCCCCTTAAAAGAAGGTTACGTCCCGTAACTCACCAACAAAACAAACTCACCAACAAACTCGGATACTTCTTCCAGATTCCTTTTGCCTATTGCCGACTATTAAGTCAACCAACAATGACCCAAATCGTATCATTCTAAACCCATAAACAAGTCTAGTAATATTGAATCCCACTTCCAGTGCTCCTGCATGTTAACCTTTTGGAAATGAACCAGTTCTCTTCTTCTTTTCATGTTCGGCCACTCATATCCTCTAATTTTTTTGTACAATTTACCTCTCCGGAGTCTTTTGTCTCAAATCACCCCATTTTTAACTACATTACATGCCCTAAATATCAGACTTCCATCTTCATAACTTGTAAATTCACTTTTAGCACAATTCCTCAATTTGCACTTGTTCCTTAATCCTCTGCAAAGATTCTCCAATACTTTGTTGTTCTCTAATCCATCAAGTATGTATGGCTCAATTGACATAGCATCAACTCCTCATATTACCTTTTTTATTCTGTCGCATAACGCAACTAAGCTTTGTTGATGCTAGTATACATCGCAACCTTTCATGTCTATCGGGCAATGCTAGCATGGGGCGGTTGTCAACCGATTTTTAGGATTTGAAAGCTGATCACAATTTATTCCACTCTAATTGGTCCTCCTTTTTTTATCACATTGGTCATAGGTCTTGCTAGTTTTGAGAAGTCCTAACAAACCTCTAAGGTACTCAGTTAACCCCAGAATACATAAACATCAAAATCGACAACAGTCACCTTCTTAGGCATGGCCACTCACTAACCTCCTTAACCTTTGCGAGTTCCACAGAAATAGGTTCCCCAGAAATGTAATGACCCAAGACACAACTTCTCCAACTACACATAACATTTGAAAAAAATGGCAAACAATCATGACTTCAAAGTGTTTCTAGAACAATCCTCAAGTTCAACATGTTCCCCCTCATTCCTCGAATTATCAGATATCATCAATAAAACAACCACAATTTGTCTAGTACTCATGAAATACTCCATTCGTTAACTCCTAAAATTGTGTAACCCAAACTTATTATCCTCGAATATTTGTTGGTTAACCCAAAATGCATGATCAAAACTCATAGTCCCAAAACGAGTCTCAAAAGTAGTTTTTGGAATGTTTTTGTTAGCAACCCTCAACTGGTGACATCTTGACCTCAGGTCAACCTAAAAATCACTCCTTTGTAACTGGTCATACGAGTCATCTATTCTCGTTAAATGACACTCATCCTCTACAGTGACATAGTTTAATTCCCAATAATCAAACAAGTGAAAACTTTCATCTCACTTTTCCACAGATAAATATGGTGTTCTCCAAGGTGAGGCACTAGGCCTATTAGACTTCTTACTAACAATTCTGCAATTGACTCATTAACTCCTTAATTCGCTGGTGCCATTCTATAGGGTGTTTGTGAAAGCAGTGCAGTCCTCGAAAATAACTTATGGTGAACTAAATTTTCTCTAGTTAGCACTCCCGAAAACTCCTCTGGAAAGAAAACATTTATGAACTCATTCACCACTGTAACATGCTCTATTCTTTTACTCTCCTCACGCTCAAGTTCTTTCACACAACAGAAATTACTGGTAACCTTTAACTATTAACTCATAACTTCATTACAAACTAGTCCCCAACTTTTGCTTCTTAAGACTCCTATGGGTCCACTCTTCTCCAATAGATCCCTTACGTACGATTCTGTAATTCACAATCTCACTTAGCCATGTAATCAAATTAATTCACTCCAAAAGACATCAAGTTTGCTAAGTCGACTCAAAGAGGGTTAAATGGAAAACGGCTTCCTCGATGTTTAAGGGTAAGCCTTCATGGAATTTATCACAAGGAATGACTTCGCCCATGGGCAATTAAACAGATAAACAATAGGCTGAAACAGAAAGTTATTTGGGTGACAACAGGTGTGGAGAAAGAGAATAAGTAACATCAGGATCAAACAAGTTTTAACAGGGATATATAGATGAAATACATACATCTGCTCCAATACAACACAATCCCAAAATCCTCAACTGCTCCGGTTAACTAGATTGTACCAGCAAAATAACTCACTCGACTCCAAGACATGACTCAATATATTATATTAAATTAGATATGATTTGAGCAATAGACAAGGTTGTCCAAATCCCAGACACACGAGGTGCCACAGTTCAACCAGACACACTAGGTGCCACAATTCAAATCCCCATGCCTCCCCGTCGAAAGGCATCAAAAGTTCAATAAACCAGATGGCGAACGGGCGCGACTCCGTCACCATAGTTAGATGAGATCTCAAACTAACCCCATTTTGGATTAAATCCATTTGGATAAAATTCTTTTTTTTTAATATAATAAAAGAGACGCGTTGATCAGACGGTCCTAGGAAGGAAGCGAATAAAATCGCAACCCGAACCCATGATTGTCAATACTCTAGACGTGCACAAGCCCAGAGTTTTATTGCTCATTCATAATTTATTTAACTGTTCATTATAGACAAATTCACATGACTCACAAACAACACCACAATTCACATTGAAACTCTTTTTAACACTAACTGTTCCTTTAATTTATAAACCTGTTGGACAAGCCAACTAACCTCGTCAATAAGACTTGAACACATCCCTTTACTCAATTCATACATCATGTCATGACTGAGTAATAAAATCGTCTCATGGAGTAAGATACACTTAACTCCACTTAAATTCAACCATATATCAAAATTTACCTCATGACGCAAGTGATACTTGACCCCACTTAATTCATTCCAGTATTATAAACCACCTCATATAAGACAAATGACCATTAACAAACTTCATAACAATCCTTAAGAGAAAAACATTTCCCACATTTATTCCTCAATTTCCACGAATATAAACCAAGACACAAATAGACAATTTATTCGTGACTACCAAACAATTCCATGAACGTTTTCTACTCATGCCTCTAAATTCTCAAACACCCTCAAGCACACAAAAACATCAAGGGTTCCACAAGTAGTACGTACCATGAAAAGAAAACAAGCTAGCTATGTGTTTTTCACTTCAACAATAACTCAAGGAGAATTTCCTCCTACAACCAAATAGAAATCAATTATTATTGATTCCTAACACAAGATTACATCAATACATATTCCCTTGAAACCCCATAAAACTTTTAAAAATCAACCTCGAATATGTTTTAAAGATTAACTTCAATGTTTATACAATAAACCATTCATTTATTCCTTTAAAAACTTTAAAAGCCATAATTTTAAATGGTTAAAATCACTTTGAATATGTTTAATAACTCTGAAAATATCATAATCCACTTGTATTTTCGTGCCAAATATTTTTAATTAATTTTAATAACAAACATATTTTGTAATCGAAAATTGTCAATCTGAGTGTGTAATTGTATGCAGAATATTCACACAAATTTTTGTAAATTATAGATGAACAGAAAAATAAAGTAAAAATCAATAACCGAATCAGATTTACAAAAAACAGTCCATTCGAAAACGAATTTATTAAAATTGTAAATCTGCTTGGAAAATTCTAAAAAATTTTACACAAGGTGTATAATATCATAGAGATCACTCGACAAAAATTTCGTAAATTATTGACAAACAGAAAAATAATGAAAAAATCAAAAACCGAACCTGAAACCTGAAAACTATCGATTCAAAAACGAATTTTTTTAAAATGGTAAACATATTTGGAAAATTCTGAAACTTGTACACAAATTGTATATGAGTATGAACATTACTCGACCAAAGTTTTGTAATTTATTGAAAAGCAGAAAAATAAATAAAAATCGAATACTAAAACTGGACAGATTAATCAAAACGTGAAAAACCTTAACTTTTGCAATTCAATAAATCTGAAAATTATTTGCTTTAATTGTATTCATCAAAACAAGATAATAATACTAACAATTCATGAGAGATTAAACCTAAAACAATTGCATATAATTTGATTGTAAAACTTTATCATTAAAATCAATTAAAACCATAAGAAAGGAAGGAAATAAGAAGAGAAGGAGGGGGGGTCGGAGAGGGAGGACCGACTTTGGCGTGGCTGGCGGTGGCTCATGGCGGCGAGCAGGTGGAGCAGCAACAATAATAGCACACAACACGATTTCCTTCTCTCACTCTCCCTCACGTTTTCTTTTTTTTAAAAAAAATAACGAATGAATGATGAATGAGTAATCTAGGTTTTAGTTAGATTAATTTTGGATATCTTTTCTTTTCTCTTTTTTTTGTTAAACAATTGTTTTGGATAAAATAAAATAAAATCAAGTAAAAAGATATCATGAAATATATCTTAAGCGAAAATAATAAAAATTAAATAGAATTTAAATAAATCGCATCGTTTTATATTTATAAGAAAATATAATTATAAATATCCAAAAATTAAGAAAATATAATTATAAATATCCGAAAATTATGGAAAATATAATTATGAATATCCTAAAATTACGGGGGATTACATTGGTTGCATTGGATAAGATGTGATTACCTATATTTTATCTTATTAATTCAATCTTGCATTGTAAAAAGTTTCTTCGTTCAAAAATTTTGAGCTTTGTTGAATGTCATAATTCTAAGTATGATGGTGATGACATATTCATTTAAGCCTAAAATTTTATACTAAATTACAAAAAATAATATACACAGAAATTTGAAAGAAGAAAAATAAACTAAAAATAATTAATTGCATTTTTTTGACGAAAAAAATTGCATATGATATCTCCTAAAAACAACACTAGAATTAAGGTAATGATATGTATCTGAAAATTACTAGATTAAATTATCATTGTTTTGGAATGGTTGTGTAATATTTGAAATCACTAAAAAATTATAAATATATTATTTCAATTATAAAGAAATCTTTTCATAAGATTTGAAAAAAAATAGAGCTAAAAAAGGGGAAAAGCACTTGAAGATTATTTTTTAAAATAAAAGGATGGATAATCGGGTAGTTAAGTGAATCAAGGTGTTTACTTGCACCGTTTATTTCAAAATTACCAAAGTCTGGTTATATCCAGAAAATACTTAGGCAATGACCATCAGTATAATATTATACAATGACGCCAACCCCTCTATCAGCTCTATAGCATAACGGTTACCATCAAACTCGATACTTTCTTCTTACTTGGGAAACTAGAGTTGGTAGGTACTTCATGGATGTCAGCGACCGACGTCATGGGTGACCGACTAATCAAAATAATCGAATAAATCCCTAAAAATTCTGCAAAATTTTGATCGCACAATCTAATGTAAATGGTCCAAATGTATTTTATTATTGTCGCTTTCTATATACATAGTTATCAAATAATATAAATAATTTTTTAAATAAACCATCACTGTTTCATGTGTATAAACCATTGCTGCATAGATTCTCATTATTCTTTTATACATTACCTCAGTTGTTTTGTATTTTATTATCATAATCAAACCCAACGAACCTAGTGTGTTCAATTTCCTTAATCTCGTAACTTAAAAATAAACATTTCAAGAAATTACGTTCAATAGACTGAAAAGATTGCATATCATATCCCCTAAAAATAAGACTAGAATCAAGGTAATGATGTTTATCTAAAATTTACTTAAATTAGATTATCATTATTTTGGAATGGTTGAGTAAGATTTGAAATTATTTAAAAATTATAAAAATATATTATTCCAACTGTAAGGGAAATTTTCATAACATTTGAAAGAATAATAGAGCTAGAAAAAAGGAAATAACACTTTAAGATTATTTTTTTAAAAAGGACGAATAATCGTGCAGTTAAGAGAAATAATGTGTTTACTTGCGCCGTTTTTTAAAGTTACCAATGTCTGGTGTCCAAAAAATACGTTCCAATGACCATGAATATAATATTACACAATGATGTTAACCCCTCTATGGAATAACGGTTACCATCATACCCAAGCCTTCTTCTCCTTTGGAAAACTGGAGTTAGAACTCCACGGATGTCAAGGACCGACATCATAGGTGACCTCCTATTGAAAATAACCGAAAACATTCCCAAAAAAATTCAAAAATTTTCGATCGCACAATCTGATGTAACAGTTCAATTGTTTTTTTAGTGTCGCCTTCTATATACATTATTCTCAAATAATATCAACATTTTTTTTAATAAATTATCACCATTTTATGTGTACTCCCTCTGTTCCATAATGTTCCTGCCACTTCTCCTTTACAAGTTTGCCAACGCGCAATTTATAGGTTAAATATCTCGAGTTTTATAATAGTAAAAATTATAAAAATTAGATATTAATAAAGTATTCATTAAGACGAATCAAATAAGATCCCACTTGACTATATTTTTTCTTATACATTAACAATAATTTAGAAGATTTTCATAACTTGTGAATAGTGCCAAATTTCCTTGTGGCATGAACATTAAAGAACGGGGGGTATAACTCATTACTCCATAAATTGTCAATATAGTTTTATACAATGTCACCCTTATTTTATCTTTTATCACCATTATCTAATGCAATGAACATATTGTATTCAATTTCCTTAATTTTGTAACTTAAAAACTATTTTAGAAAACCACGTACAATAATCTCAAAAGATTGCATATATATCTCCTAAAAAGAAGACTAAAATTAAGGTAAATTAAAGATATTTATCAAAAATTTACTTAAATTATATTATCACTGTTTTGGAATGGTTGAGTAAGATTTGAAATTACTTAAATATTATAAAAATATATTATTCCAACTACGGAGTATAAGGGAAACTTCTTCAAAAAATCACATACAACAATTTGAAAATTTCGTAACTTAATTTGCTTAAACTGTAACGAACCTGGCCTAAAAAAAAATTGGATTAGTACTCGAACCGTTTGTGTGGCAAAATTATTTACATTTGGTTATAACTTGGTTATGATCGCACCAGACATTAGAAATATCCATAAATATGATCAGCTGCAATTGGAATTCATTCATGAATTGTATTTTCCGGTTGTGACCATTATACATGTTGGCAATGACCTAAAATCGAATTTGACGCAAACCCCTAAATGCATAGTAGTTACCATCAACCTTCGTCTTCTTCTTCCTTGAGCCATATGATTTCAAACTCCATTAATGATGGCGACCGACGACATAGGTGATAGGGTGATGATAATTTTTGAAAAAATTCCTAAAAAATCAGCAAAATTCCACTCTCACAATTCAATCATATATAAACTCTTTTTGTGCTACGTTTTTCAAAAGTTCGAAGTCCATCATTCCGCTTCAATGGAATTCTTGAACACCAACAACAATGGCGTGCTGAAAGTTTTTCAAATATGAAATTCTTCAAAAATAAAAATGTTTTTTCTTTTTGATAAATCTGAAACATATTTTATGAATTTACAAAATATATTTTTTGAAATTTTGCAATATATTTTCTGAATTTTCGAAAAATAAATTCTGAATTTTCAAAATACATTTTCTGAATTTTTGAATTTAATTTTCTGAAAGTAATAAAACATATTAAGAATAATAAAATAAGGAAGGGATATTGCAAAAATAGGAAAGAGTCTAAAAACTGCCATACTCGAAAAGTCAAGCATTGACTTCCAAAGGACACTTGTTGCATTGCTATTGCCTATTGGTTGGAAAAACAAGTTTGTGGTAGTCCATTCTCAATGGACTATTATAAAATGATTCCTATTTTCTCCCTTAATTCATTCTCAATCACTAGATAAGAAAATGGACTCTCCATTTTCTCTAAGAAATGGAGAGATCCATACTCCAATTTTCCAATTCATATGTTGTATTGCATGAAATTTCTCCGTAGTATCGTGTTACTAACACTCCGATCCCAAGGCAGTCCTTAAGTGGTCGTTGTGAAATGAAGTGCTAACTTCCTTTAATTTTTTCCCTCGATTTATTAGATAAGAATAATTTAGCTAGTACTTTACTCTTTCAATCAACTTTGTATTGTGTTTGTATCCTTATCTTCTTAAACCAGTTAAAGAAATACTGTCGAGGAATTTGCTTGGAAATTGGATGACATATTCGATTCAACCATGATGACACCGTGTATGAATTTTACCAAAACAGTGATTTGGCGAGTTTAATCTAATTGCTGACATCAGCAAATTAAAGCATGAGTTATGGAGTATGACGTATATCCAATCATCCAAATGTAAACTACTTGGGGTCGGAACAGTGGCGGATTTAGACATATAATTAAATTAGATAATCCCTGAACATATGCTCGGTTTTCAAATAAAATATAAGTTACTCAAAACAAAATTAATATGGAGTATTTGATATTTTTAAATTGTCATTATTTAAAAATAAGGTTTTATTTTGACAAAAAATATTTTTTAGAATTATTATGAATTAATAAATATATAAAATTTTACTAAAAAAACATATTTATTAACCTTCATTAAATGTCCTTTTACATTTTTTTTATGCAAAATTAATAGTGTGTTTGGGAGGGAAATTTAGGAGGGAAAATTTTGGGAGGTGGGGATTGCTTTAGTAGTAGTATATAGATGAGGACAAAATATATTTGTTAGAAGTTACTATGATCAAAGGGTCTAATTTTATTATAAAATGTGGAAAATTACCAAATTTTATAATTGAAAATTAGTATTTTGCAAATTCAAGTGGGGTCAAGGGACCCTACTTAATACTAGGAAAATTTGTCAGAAAAGACATTTTAATTTTTTTTTTGAAAAAATGCCTTTTAAAAAAAATTATTCTAAAGGAACCTAAACACCAAAAAAATTACGAGAAAAGACCTTTTAAAAAAAATATGCAAAAAGGAACCTTAAAAAGAAAAAAAAAACTTTGTAACAAGGGACCTCTCTCGTGCTATTATTGGTGTTGTTCGCTTTTTTCCTTGACGTGTCTCTTATTCGCCCCTTTTCTCAGGCATTCTTCCATACATTTTTGAAACATGTTTCCTTCATAAAAGTTGTAAATTTTAGAATAATACATGAAATAGGCTCAAATATTTCAATAATTTGATGTTGCTTTGTAGGAGTTAAGTCAACGTCTACAAAAGTCCCTCGCAAAGTTTTTATCTTTTCTTACAAACTTTCATTAATATTATGTGGATTCGCCATTATTGAAGAGAGGTCAAAAGTTCATAAAATAGTTCAATTGGTAGTTAGTTTAAGAGTGATTTCGGCTGAATTTGTTTGGGTAAATTGCATGTTCGATGTTCTATAATACTTAGTGATTAAGTGAAGATTAGTACCTAAACACCGATCGTCATGGATCTAATTTAGTACTAAGGGTGAATCTGGTGGGAGCACAAATAAAAAGTCATGAAAATATGTAGGACTAAAATAATATTTGGCTTTAGCGGTGAATCATGTCCATTCAGTTCAAGTCTATGTTGTGTCTTGCAGGTATCAAGCACTATTATAATATTGGTTTGGAATTTTTGCTCGTAAGGAGGTTAATGTTGGATTGATTGTCGGGAACGACGAGGTGCTTCGACCTGTGGATGTCTTACTTTATTCATGGGATAGTGGCCTTGAAATGTGTGTCAACTTGACGACTCTTCTCCTTTGACACAATCCATGTTAGCAAACGTTGTGTCGGTTCGGATTGTGGCAACAACAACACAATAGAAGTGGGATAAGTATTCGGCGTGGTGTATGGTTATTGGTTACAGTTTCCTTCCTTTATCACTCCCTTCTTTTGGGAATTAGATAAAGAAGTTATTGCACTTCTCAAATGGATCCAGATGTTCTCCAGGACTCAAGACATTGGAGCACGGGACATCTGATGAAATATTCAGTAGAATTGGCTTTGCTATAGTTAGGAGAGTGGGAGCCTAAAATCTAACTCGGCTCCCCTAAAATTTCTTGTAAATCTTTTGAAGATCACCATTGTTCCTTATAAACTTCAGTTGGTTTTAATAATAATAATAATAATAATAATAATAATAATAATAATAATAATAATAATAATAATAATAATAATAATAATAATAATAATAATAATNATAATAATAATAATAATAATAATAATAATAATAATAATAATAATTCCTCAATTTCCTTTTCTTCGCAACTTTTATTTTGGGACACGTTTTAAGGAAGATATTGAAGTGTGTAAACGAGCAAATTAGATAATCTGTACCATAAGTTTAAGACTAGTAACATATCATCTCATTCTTGTTTGTTTTGAAATAATTTTACCTTAAATCTCTCCCTTAAAACGCTCACCAAAACAAAAAGTTAAATAGTTAATCAATAGTTAATGCTAAGTTAATATTAATTCTAAGATTAATATTAATCTTAAGCTAAATGGTTAAATATTAGGAAAAATTAACATGAATAATCTCACCTTTCAGTGTTCTTCCAAAAATAAACCGACCTTTCGATTATCCCAGAATAATCCGACCTTTAGGGCTTATCTTCCAAAAATGCACCCTAACCGGTTGGTAAGGAATGGTGACCTGTTGTTTAAGTTAATCTGACACATGTCACATTTTCATTGGATGTAATTAAATTAAAACTAAATTTATTAAAATTTAATTAGAAGTAAACTTTAATTAAATTACCACCCTCACCCACCACCACACACCACCTATCACCACCAACACCACCCACCTGCCACACACCACCTCAACCATCATACCACAGCTCACCCACACTTACCAGTTATCACCACCAACCTATACACCACACACCACCACAACACGCAAACCGCCACAACACACGACCACTACCACACACCACCTGCCACCACCCTCACTTACCACCACCCACACCTACCACCTGTCACCAGCACCACCCACCTTCCATCTGGCCACACACCACCTCAACCAGGCCACCATACCACAGCTCACCCACACTTACCACCCAACCGCCACAACACACGACCACCACATCACGCACCACCACGCACCACTTCACCACCCCTCACCACAAATGTACCATGCACCTTCACCACCCACAGTCACCTATCATCGACGCCACCTTGCACAACCACCTTGCACAGCCATCCAAAGAGAGATAGAGAGAGTAGAGGAGAGAGAGAGCAGCGGGGAGTGAGAGAGACAGAGGAGAGAGAGAAATTAGTGTGGGAGGGGGGAGTGAGTAGAGGAGAGAGAGTGAGATGAGTGGGTTTTAACCCAAAAAAAGGAAAATAAAAAATTTAAACAAATTTTAACCGGTTGTACAGGTTGTAGTTCATCGAGTGTATTTTTGGAAGACACCCCCTAAAGGTCGGATTATTTTGGGATAATCAAAAGGTCGGTTTATTTTTAGAAAACCACTGAAAGGTGGGATTATTTTCCTGTTAAGTTTTCCTTTTTAACCCAAGACATAATCAATAGTTAAATATTAATCCCAACATATATCATTTAATAGTAGTTAAATACAAAGTAGTTAATCCTAAGTTAAATATTAATCCCAAGATTAATATAAATCCTAAGTTAAACATGGAGTTTAGTTAGATATTAATCCCAAGATATATCATTAATCACTAGTTAAATATTAATTCCAACATACTCCGCATATCATTAATTAATAGTTAAAAATACTAATCCTAACTTAAAATTTTCAATTCAATTCAGTTCAGGTTCATTCGTTTCAATTTAGTTCGGGTCTAGTTCAGTCCAAAGAAACAGAAATTTAGTTTTATTTAGTGAATGAAATGCATGCATGTTGATATCCCTTACGATGACCATTAAGAAAAGAGTAAGAGACTATACCACCGATCGCGATCGTGATAGATTTGAATTAACACTAGGGACGTCAAAAGCTAACCTGATCTGCTAATACGACCTGACCTTAGCCTGAAATTAGTGGGTTTAGGTTGAGATTTTCAACCTGAATGTTTAAACGGGTAGACCTGAACCTAACCTGCATTTAAATGGGTTAGGTTCGGGTTGAAAAGTCCAACCTGAAATGACCAGCCACTTCTATGATAAAATGAAAAAACATGATTTGTAAGATTAATTATTAGTCTTGTTGATTTGTTTTTTTAACTTGGTTTGTAACTTGGAAGACTAAGCACTATCGTTGTTGGTATGTTTGAACACTTTGATTTCAGTTCTTTCAGATATATTATCATTATTATGAAGGATTTTTTTCATATATTTACCTATGTTAACAGATCACAAATCAGATCAACCTGTTTTTTAGGAGGTTAGGTTAGGTTTCAAAATTTTGACCTGCTAAGTTAACAAGTTAGGTTCGAGTTAACTCTGGTTGACCTTAACCCGAACATGTTAATGATCCGACGTGATCTGTTTGACGTCCCTAATTAACACTAAGGGTTAACTGGATGTCTGGATGGTAGCACCAAAAAGGGTCAAGAAAATAAATATGTAGGGTTAACAACAATAAGAAAATAGTACTCCGTAATAATTGTAACAAATAATACTGTAATAACAAGTTTAGGTCAAGTGTTCGGAACACTGTGTTCCCATCTGATCAAAAACGACTTTCTTACCTAAAATAATCTTAATGTAGTCATTTTTATACTGTAATGAAATTTCAATGAAATGCTACGTCATATGATGATGTATTTCTCCAAGGATCAAGACACTTCGTGGAAAGTTGTCGACATCTTATAATAATCACATATGAAAAGTTTAAAATTCGTAATTAGAATTTTAAAATAGGGTCTTGCTTCTTAATATAATCTGATGAATCTTCATACAAGAATAGTGTTCTCGTGTTGAGAGTCCTTGAGACCAATCTATCTAACCATGGTTACTTCATACAACTTAAGGTTTGATACTCTCTAATTAATTCTCTATTAAAAGTCCAAGCTCTTGAGTCTTCATAATTCTTTCAAATAGTGCTCTTGTTTTAATAATTTGTCCTTATGATTGATTTAATTGGTCGTTGTTGTGTTAAGGAACAAATGCAATTAATCCGTTTCTAAAACTTTTGTGGGGGTTGATTCAAATTAGGATAGTTTTCTCGATGAAATCACACATGTTATCAAAGTTAGCATGACACAATGATAGTCAAATGAGAAAGATTAACACTAATTTTGGAAGTTAGAAAAAATCGGTGAGAAATTATTATATGACATTAACAAAAGAGGTTTGAAATGAAACAAACAAAAAACCTACGAATTAAATAAAAACTCCTTTTTATCAAGATCAGAAGCATTGTATAGTGTATATCAAACATACTTCATGCCTTCACTGTTGTATAATATCATTGTGTATCACAACCTTCAACAATGAGGACTATTGATGTTAACTGGACCATCTCAACCTAGCTAAAGYTTAAGTTGATGGTTGAGGCCCAAGAATATGTTATATACTCTAACAATTGATTTGTTGTGATCATGAAGATAATCTCGATTTCATTCATCCGATTTTTTTTGAATTGAAGTATTATTATCCTCCATTTTTTTCCCGCATAATTCTTCAACATATTAAAGAAGTATCCAATTGGTACGAGGCAAGACTTTTAAAAAACTCAACTAAAACAATTCTCATAAATAGGGTAAGACTAACTCGACTCATAACAAAACCCACTAAAAGGGGCACACACTACATACACTAAAATGTAACAATGTAATTTTATTGAACTCGACAACAAAAACACATGTAGAAATATGTTAGAAATAATCATTGTAAATTCTAAAGAGAAAAGGGGATCGGAGCAGTTTTTTTACCTCTGCCCCATCCTAGGTTGCATGAATTCGAATACGGGTACGGATATGGATACAGAACGGATACGAAATACGGTAAAATAAAATTCATAAGATACGGATATGACAACGACACTTATAAAAAATATTAAATCCATAAAAAGGATAATAATGAAATTAAGTCTTACAAAATATAATATCATAAAATAAATCAACCAAAACTTCAAACAATTGTTAGTCAATTAATTAATCATTTAATCACTAACAAGAATTAAATTAACAAAACAAAAATCACGACTCCAAAATCATGTATTCGTAAATCATAATCCTTACCATATAAAAAGTTTATAACGATTTACTGTTGTAAGGAACAGTATGAATAGTCATGGGTTCCTCACCAAAAGCCACGTCAGGCGAGCCCCTTGCAAAAGCCCAACACAATTGCTACCCTCAAGAACCTACATCAAGGCCTACCCCAGAATCCGATTACATCGCCACATCACACAAAAATGAATAGGGAATTTTCGTATTTGCTGTGCAATGCTTATCCGAGCCGTTGATTTGCTTTTAATCTTGGCCATCCCTTTACCGAAACCTAAAAAACACTCGGCTAATTCTCTCTCCTCATTTCCCATTCCCCTACCTCATCCTCACTCCATTCTCTCAGTTCGCTTCTCACACTCACCATTCTCCCTCTTCCTTGTTGTTGCTATTCTATTTTCACCATCAACATCTGCTACCCTTCTCTCTTTTTGTAATATGGTGCATTCAGCTGAACAACAAAAAATACATATTCTCCCAAGACTGGAGTAGGAGAGATAGATAATAGGGTTCCATTTCAGTCTATGAAAGATGTTGTCAGCTTGTTTGATGAGGTGACATTTTATGGAGAAAAGCCTGCCATCAAGAAAGTGAAGCGAACAATGGATCATGCTTTCAAATAGATTGCAAGCTCGTCTGAAATAAATCGTTGAGGCTCAATAATGAGATACAATCATCGTTAAAACCAACAATGGAGAAATCAAATGTAATAAGGTTTCAATATATGTCGCATACAGTTTTGTTTCGATTTTCAATATTTTACATTTAATTATTACTTATTTGTTCTATGGACATATTATTGCTAATTGCTTCAATCACCATCCATTGTACAAACCGTCCGACGCGCGCGGTGCAATGGCTAGTAAATATAAACATCATTCACATCTCCAAATGGATTCATAATTGATAATCAATTAATCATAATAAGAATTACATATTTATAACTCATTTTTTATTATGTAAACAATTAAATGTTTTAATTCAGTTATTATGGAACAACTGTATATAGGAATAGTATATGTTATAGCCCTTAGCTTCTGAACAGTGAGATTTGTAGATGCGTGAGGTAAGAAGGCGAATCCGCAATGCTACTCAGGCTGGGTCCTCGTAGACGGCTCTAACACCTGCAAAAAGGAGAATAATCCTTATAGGATTATCTCCCCTCCAATGCTTAAGTAAGTATATGTGTAAGAGGGGGTAAATCAGTAATTAAGTGAAGATTAAGAGTTTTAACCGTGAGATTAGTGTCTTGTCAATGATTACGCAATGATTATCACATTCCCCCATGAAGGGTATTTATAGAACCTTGGGGGATCACTTGGCCAATCATATTGTGCCAAGTGTCACGATCCTAGGCTTTCTAGGGAGAATTTCCCATCCCATGTAGGGTGTAGATTGCACCGTCTATATTATAGTAGTCATTTTAGGCGTTAGTCGTTAGTAATACGTAACCTCTCTAGCCCCTAGGCATGTGGGGATCACGCACCCCTTAGGCATCTCATGCGGAGCGCACGTGACTTCAAAGTCTAGGCGCTTAGCCACATCAATCTATAAAATAAATTACAAAAATATTAATACATTGAGGAGAAAAAACATATTGTTGTGAGCCTTATGATACGATAGCTCTGACTTTTTGAGAAATCGTGAGTTCGTGACTTCTCAAAGTCACAGTAGGTAGTATTGCTATTTAGGCCTTTTAATTAAATGAAGAGCTCATTGCTCTTTCTTAACAAGGATATGCCTAATAAAAATAAAACGGCGTGTATCCTATATTCGAAAAAACAAGAATAAAACTAATACTTTAAAATATGTTTCGAACATACCAAGATGCGTATTGTTAGATTCCTACCCTTTTTCATGTATTTTCCTGTATTTTTCTAAGTCTAGAGTCACGCCTTGTGGGCGCTTCCTGCGCGTCGCCCCCACAAGCGCCTTAGAATAGAGTTTAGTAGATTGTACGGTCTAAGTCCTCTTTGGGTGTCTCCTAGGGGCAAATGTATTCATTTAATTTAACCTCTTTAGGGGGAAGGTGATATATGAGTTTAGTATATTCACACAAGCATTCCTCCTACCCATGCTAATGATTTAATGTCTTCATGCCTTTATAGATATTGTGCTTGCATTATATTTTTAGCATTCCAATCCCAAATTCCCCCCAACTCAAATACAAATTCCCGAGTCCGGATCCCGCTTGGGCCCGCTTTGACGTAGTCGGCCGTCCCAAGCGCTCGGACACCCGCTTCCAAAAGCGACTCCCCTTACGTTGCTGTGTGCTCGTAAGGCCCCGTTCCTCGAGAAGGCTTGCACTTTCACCTCACAAGGTTGAAGCACGCCGCACGATCCAGCGTCAGAACGCTAGGACCGTGACACGTATCATATCAAGTATCGGTATTGTATCGATATCGGATACAAGATACTCCAACAAAATGGAGTATCCATGCATCCTAGGTCCCATCCCTATGTGCCCCACCTCTTATCCATTATTAAAATATAAATGTGACAATATACAATGTTGATATTAAATATTATACTTCCCCCATTTCTTAAAAATYGTCTCAATTTCTTTTTAGGRAAATTTMAYAATAATTGYCTCACTTTGCTTTYTTTTCAATTTTGAAATGRGGACCACTATTAAAAACTCATTTCTCTYTCTTTTATGTGGGGACTACAATTAAAATACTCTTTTTTCTACACCTAACTACTTTATTAAAATATTCATCAACACACCTACTTTAATCACTTTATCTCTCTTTTTTGGTCCCATCAACACA